>JAZGVQ010000348.1:0-10019 GCA_037356215.1 Thalassiosira gravida | reverse complement strand
GTTTTTGACATAAAGAGTAACAACTTGTGGCTTAGCCTTGAGAATGGTATCTCAAGGCTAAGCCACAATTTGTTACTCTTTATGTCAAAAACTTCATGAATGATGCGTGGTGTTATGGCAGGGGTCAGAGCTTCGTGTGTAATTGAGCCGCATAAAGAGCCAGTACTATAGGGTACGGGCTCCCTGGATTGAAAGATCTTTTAGACAAATGGCTGGAATATGGCCTCACACAGGATATCTACGGGGGATTTGGAAGTCAACGCAAGGGTGTCAACCAAGAAGTGCCGGTCCTTGCTTATCTCCTTTATTGGTTAGGTTTCCAGTTGCCATACTATGTGATCTAGAGAGGGTAAACCCTACTTAGGTCTCAACGAGGTCTCATGGCAAAATGGAGATACGATTCTACGCCAAGCTCCGCCCCCTTACCGCTAATCTTTTCCCTCTTCAATTGTGTTGGTTTGTGGGTACGATGCTTACATACGATATGACGTATCCAGATACTTCTTGATCCTAACTATCTCTAGCCAGCTCGTACAGCGCTGCGTGCACTCAGAGATATGATGCTACTGCATGCTACTCTCTACTTCTCGTCCGTCAACAAAATAATCTTCGTGTTCGGTAATCCATCTCATAATTTCCAGCTTTCCACCAAGCAAACAAGAAATAGAAACAAATAAACATTTGCCAGTTCATTTTCTAAATCCATTCAACATGAATATCTTCTCATCTGCCATCACTCTGCTCCTGACGTCAGCTGCTGCTGGTGAGCTTTCATCCGTCAACGACTTAATATTCCTTGTCCCCTGTCATTCTAAACCTCTTGTTGTTGTTTTTCCATGTATTCTTCGTCAAAACAGCCAACGAAGCGCATGATATCATTG
Organism: Thalassiosira gravida; assembly: GCA_037356215.1. Classification (NCBI taxonomy): domain Eukaryota; phylum Bacillariophyta; class Thalassiosirophyceae; order Thalassiosirales; family Thalassiosiraceae; genus Thalassiosira; species Thalassiosira gravida. Next base: position 9,138 of record JAZGVQ010000348.1, on the reverse strand, counting down.
CCCAGCCCCACGTTGCCAGGATTGTGAATTCTGTTGAGGGCGCTAGTCCCGAGGAGGACATTGCTTGTCAGGGGGAAGTCGAGGCTATATTCGAATGCCTTGGTAGACCCTGCATTGATTGCTTCGTCGAGATCGTTGAGAAGCTCGACGAGAGCACAAGTTGTGAGAGCCTTGCAGAGGATGTGGAATTTTGTTCTGCTATCGACGGGTGCATTGTAGCGTGTGGCACAAATGACTGCACTGCCCCTGCAATAGAGCTAGAGATGTGCATTGAGACGAACTACCCCGATGCTGCACCTTCCTCCTCTGACGAAGAACCATGTCCTGGTCTTTGCGAGACACTCAAGGAGGATGGCGTTGCCGTGAAGGTGCCCGCGCGTGAGTTTTATTTGGATCTTGATCATGTCGCTTTTCTCCCGTCCATCGCAACTGAATTTATTTATCATCTACTAACTATTTGGTTATAATTACGCAGCCACAGATGCATCGTCTTTTGTCAAGACAGGAAATGATGCACATGATATCATTGTCCAGCCCCACATTGCCAGGATTGTGAATGCTGCTCATCGCGCTGATACTGCAATGGAGATTCCTTGCAAGGAGGAAACGGAGGACTTGTTTGATTGCCTCGGAGAAACCTGTATCCTCTGTTTCGTTGCAATATTCGAGGACTTAGACGAGGACTCCACTTGTGAGAGTCTCGAGGATGATGATGATTTCTGCAATCTGATCGATGGATGCGTCGTACAGTGCGGCACAAACGACTGCACAGAATCTGCGGTAGCGTTAGAAATGTGCGTCGAGGAAGAGTACCCCGATGCTTTACCTGCCAGCTCCTCTGATTCTGAATGCCCTGGTCTTTGTGAAAACTTGCGAGAGGAGGATGTCTCTTTTGAAGCCTACAAGATTGCATAAATATCACGATGACTGAATGGTATTGCTTCATCATTTGCTTCATCGAGTAGCGGTGTCACGTGTATATAAAAGTTAGCGATGAAGCTTGAAGTATTTCGAATGGATGATACAAATAATATCGTAGGCACGTTTCTTTATTTTTGAATAAACATCACTTCAAAAATATAACACAAGCCTTCAAAGTAGATAACACCAATGTTTTTTAACCATGAGATATGGTGAATTACAAATGGTACCATGATCTCTAGGCACTGGATACAGATGCTTCCGCGGACTTTATCTCTCAATAACGCCGCCCCACCTTGAAGATGAAATAGAAATAGAAATAGAAATGAAGAGATTTTTGCTGTTTGAGACTATCATATTCAAGATCTGCCATCGCAGTACCATAACACCATCTAGCACTAATTGTACGCATCAGCTCAGGCTTTTTGATTTGGTTATAATTGCGGGGGTATCCCCAGATCCTAGACCCACACCTGGAAAGGGGTTTGACAAATATGTTCTCATTATTGCTCTTTGTCAGCATTGATCTCATCGTATTGCTATAGAACTCTCAATTTAGACCTTTGTATCAAAAACCTTTCATATAAATATATAAATAAGTACTAAGTGATAGATGCGCTCTGTTGAACTTGTACAGACAAGAACCTTTCTCGCAGCAAGCACATCATCATCAAGGTTTTCCTTCTCTTCCTCCTCTACCATCCCAAGCCATACTCCACCATACTTATTCTCGGCCAACACTGGTACACATCTCCCACATCCCTTTGACAATACCAACAACATCATTCAAATGAAAGTAGACTCATCAACATCAGCATCCCAATCATCCCAGTGAGCATATCTCTCCATCCTGCCCTCCATGATGGGACAAATAGTGAATATCATATTGCTTGGATGGATACATCATCTCTCTTATTCCTATGCGCTGCTGTAGCAATCCAAATAGGTCTTGATCAAATACAATAGCACACTGATAATGCACATATCATACAACTTAGACAGCATCAATGGTACCCTCCAAATAAACATAGCATCATCAACAGTAGATCCCAAGTATCCTGGTAAACATGGTCAACAGAAAGTGATTACCATCTTCCCCCTGTCTTGTATGATTGGACAAAGAATGAACTTCATATTTCTTGGAGATATCCATCCTCACTCTTATTTGTATGTATCACTGTAAAAATATAATTAGGTATTGATCAAGTGCAAGAGGACAGTGATACTGTATATACAGTCATACAATAGTCAGCGAGAAGAAGTTATATAATAATCAGTCAAAAGAAAAAGGGAACAATCAGTCAAAGGAAGGAGAATATGAGTTGAACTTTTACAAAAATGACTTTCTTCTGTTTTGGGACTGGTTGTAAGGTTTCACAACTGCCTAATACAACCATCACCTGGCTTACAAATGTTTTTTTTACATTTTAATCCTGTTTATAGCCATAACTATTTTCATGACTACACATCACTGATTTTGCAGACTGCAAGATCAGCAATTGGACCATGATGTAATTGAAAGCTAACACTCTGATAAAGATTGTGACTAGACTTTGGCTATACATTGTCAGCCAATGGAACTTTACCTGTTTACAACTGGAGGTAAAATGTTATGACCGCTTAATATGACCAACATCCAATTACATGACTGGTCAAAAATATTGAGATAGCCTAATACAACCAGCTTATGCAACCAACCTGTGCAACCAACCTGATGACTGAATTACTTTAGGTAAGACTGACATCAACAATCATCATTGCCTCTCCTTAATCTTACAGCACCAGCACTGTACCACCTAACTTGCCTTCATTGTCAACCCAAAGACCTCAAAGAAAATACAAGAAACTTTCACCATACATGAATACGGGGCACACCTGACTAACCCATGGTACCACATCAACCATCATGCCCTCACCACCACCACCACAATGGCTTCAAAAAGATTACAAGATAATGGCATAGTCATTGCCATGCTAGGTATACTTGACTGACCTGCCTTTGCTACTTGGTACACCTGGTACACTGATACTCCTGGCACACCTGGTACTGCTGGTACTTGCTTGGGCAACAGTGTCTCAACTCCATAGACTCTTGTCTCTTGCTGTAAAAGTTACTATTGTATCTAGATGTGATACCCACTTCTTCATACATAAGTACTTCTTGTTAGGTACTCTTGTGGATTATTATTGAGGGAGACTGAAATACAATATAACTGCACTCACTCAAATATGTAAATCATTGTCATGAGCAATATCAAGTGCAAGGATTTGCACATGGGTATATGCATCTACATATAGTATTACTTGAATGTTACTTTATTTACCTGTTGGTAAAATAAGTCTACACTATTGTACTTAGTGTGGTTACACATGTACTCCTACTTAGTTTTCTACTACTGGTTCCTTTAGCAAACACAAACAAATCCACAAACACCAAGGTATTTATTGATAGCTGTACATATATTGCCAGTAAACTTGTATCAAATGTCTTTGCTAAAGATCAAAGATTAGACATCAGAACATTTCTTGTCTTTTGGCTGCTTCTGTACTTGTGTTATTATCAAGTATCCCCAACTAAACTCCATCCATATGACTGTCTTGTGAGTTAACCGTAGATATGGGAGGAGACTCAAGGCTCTCCTTCCTCCTCATACAAAAACAATAGTGAGGGAGATCTAGAGTGAGATGAATAGAGATAGAGTACAATGAGTGATGGAGTGGATAGGAGAGGGAGAGAGAAAGGAAAAAAGATGAGAGTGGTCAGAACAAGATGGTAGGTGATCAGCAATGGTGTGTTTATGATCAGTTGAAAATGTTATAACTACGTAATGGGACATACCTTCATTTTAGGACCAATTGTAAAGTGATATGACCAGTCACATCATCTGGTATATAGTTTATAACAGGTTTGTTTATCAAATTTATGAATAATATGCTAGTCATAATTATTCCCATAACTACCCATACTACTGATCTCACATTACAGGGTAGTTCAAGAAGATATGCATTTGGGCTGAAAAATGGAAATAGTTTGAAATGCAGGACTGAATTATACTTAATTCAATACCAAAAATGATAGAAATTTTCAAAAATAGATACAATTAAGTTTACTTCTCAAGAATTAAGTTTTCCAATTTAGTTCACTTTTAGAATTAAGTTCACTAATAATGTTCACTTTTAGAGTAAAGTTTACTTCTCTGGCATAAAGTTCACTTTTGGGGAATAAAGATGACTTTTTGATTTTGATTTTGAATGATCTTTTACACAATTGAATGCACAATTTTAGATGGAATCATTTACAATCAAGTTATAGATCCCATAATGATCTAAAGTTGGGATATTACACTGACCACAACCACATGTAGATGATCAATGTCAACAAATGTCTGGAAGCATCATAGCAGCTAGAAACCCAAGTCTTGCTCTTCTCATTTTATTTGTCAACTCTCTTTGTTTGAACTGCAAGTCTTACATTGGAAGAGATTTGGTGATGAACTGTTCACATAGAAAATGCTATCTCAAATCCAGAATAATGATTTAACTATGAAGGTATTGATAATAACTAACACTGCTACACCCAACCCTTATCATGCTAGTCGCTTCATAAATTGAGACTGTCCAAAAATTGAGACTGAGAAGTTCGTAGCCCAGATGTGACATTTCCGGCTCTTATCCCACAAATTCGTCGAAGCCCAGCAAACCGCGGCCTCTAACTTGAATCACACTTGCTACCACCCGACACCGATCCCACAATACCCGCCCTCTAACTTGAATCACACTTGCTACCACCCGACACCGATCCCACAATACCCGCGCCAAAAAAACTCATCCGATTCTCACGACAATAGCCCCTTGTCACGCCAAGCTAAATCTCACCAAAAGCTGCGTCAAGCCATCAGTACTGCACAGTACTGCGTAGATTTTGTGTCTGATGACAGTAAAGGAAAGCAAGGAGCTTGATCGAAGCAGTGCCCTCTAGCAGTAGAATAAACTAAGTAACTCCATTGGAATCAGATGCCATAAATATTTATTAGAGCAGTGTGATGAATATATATCAGCACATATTAGTACTATTGCTAGCCATCATGTCTACCCAAAGCGTCTCGGAAGAAGAATATAATCGTCTACTGATCAAAAAATATGGGATCAACCCAGCAACTGGCGATGCGATTGATCCAAGGGATACGATAGGCAGCCGAAAATTCAGTGCCACACTCGATCTCCACAAAGTTGGATCCAGGCTGAATGATTGCATGGAGTTGTGGCAAGAGTCTCGCGAGGTTTTGAAGGATGAATCGGCCACCAAAAAGAGCCAAAAAGAAGCCACGAGAGTTATCGACAAGTCGATCATGCCCATGATCCAAATTGCCGCCAGTGCTTGTACTCAGTCCGCAAATGTTGTCTCTCCGATAGGTAGGAGCGAATATAGCCATCGTCGAGAAGAGACTCGGCAGAAAAGAGCAATGGCGGAATCATACCCAAAGAAGAAGGTCAAGCTCGCAATGGTCGACAACTTCGTGAAGGAGCATGCCCCGCCATCTTCTAATTCAACCGCTGCGCTCAAACCTACAGCCAAGAAGGGCGGCCGTCGTTCCCAGCCACCCAGAAGGAAGCTGCCAATAAACCCACCTCCTATTCCCGCCAATGGACACACCTATGGAGTGGGAGAATTTTTGAAGCATGCTTTTGCTCGCGAGCCCGGGAGAGAACGCGGAGCTTTTATTAGGAGTGTTAACGACGTGTTCATTGGAGACACAAAAGCAAAAAATACTCACCGTTACGTCAAGGCGTCGAGAGCTTCGGTCTATAGGGCAATAAAGGAACACATCAAGGGCCCGCGGTTTGAAGTGGACGAGGAGTGGAATCATGTTGGACGTCCAGCTTTGCTAAAGGATGCTCGATTGCAACAAGAGAAGGCGAAAATACAGGCCAACCCAACTGAAAAGCATATAAGAGAGAAGGTGAATGAAATTCTTGTCGAAAATCTAAAGAGAAGAGGAGGCGCACCTGCTTTGAACCATCAATTTCCTGCGTTGACAATCAGCAACTACGTGTCAGAATTTGCGAGCAAGGGTGGCGTTAGCTTGGTTCAAAACAGCGTCGACGATACCGACGCTCGCTGGACCGCCGAGCGTTCGCTCATCGGCTCGATGTCTCTTCTAATCGGCATAGCGCTGACGCATTTTTATGTCGTCGACGTGGATGATGTGGCGTGGAGAGATATGCTGAAAAAATTGGACGAAGATGAGAGAATGATGCACGAGATGGTTTCTCAATTTCATGGTGGAAGGCCAGTGCGCTGCCGAAATCCTCACCTTCTCCTCGGTGTCGATGATACCACCGATTATGCCTGTGAGGGCATCCAGCCGGAAAGATCAACGGAGTGGGGCCTAGTTGGTACATCGTCACTCAGCTCGGCACGAACCTTTGCGATCAAACAAGTCGACAAATCAAAGAAAATGGATGGGACGAGGATTCAGCGTCATTTCATGGGAAGCGGAGGTGGCGATAGTGCACCGGCAGTATATATCATTTCCGGACTTACCGAGTACGAAATGCCCAACGACGATTTTCTAGTGATTGAAATCAAGGGCTTGTGTGTTGGTGGGGACGGTGTAGGCGGGTCAAACGAAAAGGGATATATAATCTTGATGCGAAACAAGAAGGGCATGCAGAAAGTTCGTTTCGCTTGGATCTTGAAAAATATTTTGGTACCGTTTGTTGAAAAGCTGAGGTGGAAATATAGTAGATTCAAAAGGGCGGGCGGTCAAGTTCCGGAATGGGAGCGGGCAGTGTTGTGGTGCGATGGTGACAACTCGCAGATCTACTCAATCACAAGTGAGGAAGGCCTCCAGCTGCTGCGTGAGCACGGAATCATTGCAAATAAGCACAGCGCAAGCAGAACTGGTGCTGAGCAAGGTCCAGACTTGAATGCAGTCTTTCCGACTAGCAAAAAATTGAACAAGAAGATAACGCTCAAGCACGTACCTTCGGACGATCACACACTCAAGCAACGAATTGAGTTGGCATTTGCCCAGCTCAGAACGGACAACGACATCCGCCTTCGAAAGCCCAACGTTCTCGTTGACTATTTTGCCAAGCAGCCGCAGGTACTCTCAAGATCTCATGTTCCCGACAACATAGTCAAGGGCTATATTGCCAACGGCATGCTCGACCCCACTATTCGTCGCGTGCCCGTCTTCCGTAACATCATCGGCACCATCAAGCGAGTCCCGACCTTACAAGAAGTCGAGCTGTGCAAGAAGGCCTTTATCCCACTGATGGAGTATTCATACCGCAACGGTATGCGGTACATCCCCGACAGTGAATACCTCAAGTTGGGCTTCCCTGCAGATGTTGATTCAAGCGGCGAGGAGAAGATCAGGGCGGCGGGGATTTCACAAGAAAATCAACAGCGGTGCAAATGTCTTACCGCCGAGGCAGAGGTTGCCCTCCGAGCCAAGAGAGATGCAGACGCCGAACTCGAAGCAGCACGTGTGGTGGAGAGGAAGAAGGCAGGGGTCCAGACAAAGCTCAACGAAGATGTCGCTGTGGGCACGAAGTTGTGTGGGTACGCTGGCGTTGAGTACTCCGAGGCAAGCCTCAGTCATTGCACGATGGAGCACTTTGCCAAGCTCAACGCTTGCGAGCTGAGAGGTTTTATTACTGCCCGCGACGACACGTACACCACGCTCAAGTTGACCTCGAAGCTGTACCATCCGCGAAAAAAGGGCCAGGCCCTCCAAGATGCCCAGAATGGCGTCGCCAATTGCATATCCGTCGCCTTCTCTTGCCGAGAAAAAAAGAGCAAATTGTCAGAGAGAGTGGCCGCTATCGAGGCAACAAACAGCCATGCCGAGGACTCACCTACCGTCATCAGCACTTTTTCGATCGTTCTAGATCCAGCAAGCAATTTTGTGCCGGCGGGAGATCTCCTGCTCGATGCCAGTTGGTTGTCACGTGTTCGAGATGTTTTTGACCCGCAAGCCAAGCTGCTCCAAGCAGATATCAACGACGACACGGCCAAGAAGGCATCTCTTTTATGTAGCATGCTTCGCACGCGATTGCGTGCACCCCGATACATGAAGCTTGTCAAACCCGAGAGGCGCAAGCATTGGTGCTTGGAATGGGCGTTCGAGAACATTTCGATCCCGGCCGCCATCATGGTCCTCTTCAATCAAGTGAAGAAGAATATCGGTTGTCTCGGCGAGCTGCGCTGCCTTCTAGCGAAGCCCACGAAGAACAATTTCTTCATGGCCGAGAATGAAGAAGGTAAGCTTTTTGGATGCTACCTTGCCTACGATGATAACACCGATGAATGGATCCGAGCCGGCAAGTCCACCAACGAGGACGGCTGTGCAGGGCGTTGGAGAGAGCACAGGAGGAAGGCAGAGAGCGACAGGAACCCTGACAACATCGCGTTCTACGATCTCTTCCCCTCCACAAAAAGTGCAAGGAAGGATGGTCCCATCGAAGGACTCTTCAAAGACTTGACTCAGTATATCGCAGCAGGATTCGATGGAGAGGCTGTGGCTGAGTCTGGAATTTTCACGAAGGACTATCGAGAAGGAGGAATCTTCTTCTACTCGAAGCATCAGAAGGAGAGGACCACAAGCACGAAGTTCAGTGGAGGAGAAAAGTCGGACGTGAAGAAGTATTCAGAGATGGTAGCGTATCTCCTCGAGATTGCATACCATCTAGCTCTTGGCCCCGTGAATGTATCGGGTAGTACGGGCTTCGAAGGATGTGGATTGAACCTCTAGGATGGCTTGAGCTTGGAGTATGCGGAGCATAATATGGTAGGCCTTTGTCAATCCCTCGACTGCATGCAGAGTGGGAGCCAGCTTAGTTGTTTGCATGCCAAAGTATTTGTAGGCTGTGTTATTGCAAAGGTCTACCTTTCCTCGCGGTCGGTGCACCATGTTCTGAATAGCAAGTGATTAGAATTGCAGGCGTGTGCTGGGGTGTGAGTAGAAACAATAATGCGAGTGGAGAACGCGATCAGTAATCTTCGAGAAAGGGCAGCGCGAACGGCGGCCGCTGCGATAATGCGATTCACTCACATATCTGTCGTAGAATTTATATTAATTCCTACGTACTCGATTAATTGAGACAGTCTCAATTTATGAACTGACTAGCAGGCAGCTTATTGGTTGTGGTTGCCGGGTCGAGGTGGATGGAGTCGACATTCCTGCAATCCGCGAGTCAAATCTATGT
>JAZGVQ010000347.1:0-10336 GCA_037356215.1 Thalassiosira gravida | reverse complement strand
TGGGAACTATGTCGTGGGCACAGTGAAAATTAACGTCTTTGTTTGACTCGGTTGTTTCAAAATAAGCTACTCTACCTACAAGATACTGATACTTACTATAAATCGTCGGAAATACGTCATAATCTTTTTGGGGTGATCAAGATGACATAGTTCTGTCATGTAAATATGACGTATTCATACTACTTTGGATTGATCAATTTGTATTCGAAAATACCACGTCCATCTGTATAATACGGGCATAGTACGGGTTGTGGGCTGAACACACATACGGCGGAGTGACTGCCCGCTAAATCCGGAACCTTCACAAGACGGACATCAGCGATAAGCGCAAACCACACATCATAACAGTTCGCATGGTTTCCCGGTGTCGTCCCTGCTATTGCCACTCCTACTCGTGGTCCGCCATTCTGCTGCTGCTATCATCCTTTCTATTCACCACATCATCTGCATTCATCTCACTGCCATCCCAGGTGTTTGCCAACGTCGCCCATACCCGCCACCATCCACCATTACCCGCTACTTTCATAACAATGCCGCCGTCCGATTCTTCCGAGGAGGAATTCAAACCAAAAACTAAGANGCGTCGAAGAAACGATGGTGCGTATTTTTTGTCATCATGTTGACATGGTGTCTATGATTGGCTTTTACTTTTGAGGGGGAAATCCGCGACGGGGGAGCTAAGAGCAAGCGTGGCATGAACGAGAACCCGCGTCGCGCCATATCAATGTGATGTGAAACAAAACACTGCTCAACTATATCTACCCTTCTCCTACTCAATACCCCTGATATTCTTCTCTCGTTTCTCATTCTCCGCCTCTTTTTCACAGCACTGTCCGCAAATGGAAGAAGGCAGTCTTGGTGGATATTCGGGAGGTATGTTTTCTTTGTCTTATGTTCAATGCATTATTTTCCTTTTTTGCATGCAATAAGGGATTTGTTAGTGTGTTGGCTGACAGCCCTCATAGGAAGAATTTCATCTTGTGTGTGATTTTTATCTGGCTTGAATTTCATTGTTACTCACTTTCTCCGCCATCCTGCTTGTGTAATGCCTTTGACTGAATGACAGTTCTATGAAAAAGACGGGAAGCAACTGCCTGGGAAGAAGGGAATCAGCTTGAACTTGGAACAGTACAAAGCATTGCGGGCAGTCGTTATGGATGGGAGTTTGGACGAACAAATCAAAGAACTCGAGGGATGATGATTCTCGGCCCATATCATGCGCCGAGCGATTAAGCTGAGGACGTGTCTCGATTTACAGGTTTCATGGTTCTGCTCAAATGATGGTATCTCATAGGACAGAGAGGTTATTATGGCCCATTTATTTTTATGACATAACAGGTAGATGACATAATTTTCATATTTTCTCTGTTACTAGACATCCAACATGAAAATATGGTCCTACAATACTGATCAAGTATCTACATGAGTTCGAGGTCCCAGACATGAAACTTCTGTTCTCAGAGCGGAGCACGTGAATTGCAGAACACTTTTATATGATTTAACGGTTCACAGTTTGTCCGTAAGAAGGCACCATCGAAATTAATTAATACACACAAGAGACTCTTTCATCTATTGCATTCCATCTTCAGTTTTTCGAGTTGGGGCATGCAGTTGGGGAACCAATTTCACTCATATTTGAAATGAATGCACGAAGGGACCCATGTCCGATTGGAATTCAAGCCCCTGTCGCTTACCGAAACTACCCGCGACAAATTGGCAAAACAAGGGATCCAGACTATCCTCCCACTGTGCAGGAGGAGGGCCCTCCGAAGAAGACCCGACACCACTATCAGCGTCTTCACCGTGTTGGTGCTGTTCCTTCTTCCACTTGTCATGTCGTTTACAATGTGCCTCGTACATCTTCCTGAGTTTCTTTCCCTGGCTTTTCGTTATGGGTCNTGTCAGGGCGAATTTAACGAGCCAGAGTAGTTGGTATTCTATTTTACGCGGTCCATATCATCAAGTTGGAATTCTACTTTTAGGGGGGGGATGCTTGAATGTTGGTACTATGGCTGTTTCAACAGGGGAGATTTTTAGTTATTGACCTCCAGTATTTTTGATAATGGGAGGCTGATGTAAGGGAACAAGAGGGACAAAAGGAGTACTTACTATTGTACGAGGTAGCTTCAGAATACAGAACTAGTGGGTTCGGAATTTTTGATTTTTACAATTCAAAACTTTGGCCGCAAAGGAACTGTTCTGTATGCAACGCTTGCTCATTACGTTTCACCTACATCAAAACGAAGCAACTATCTTTTCGTCCGCCGGCTCTTTAATAGAAGCATCTTTTTGCCAAAGACCCGGGTGAGGGGAGAATCTGTATTAGATCCAGATTCCAAATCCAACCCTGAGTTTATTTGCATATCTCATGGCGTAGTGTGGCGACGAGCTGCAGCCATCTAGCTTCATAGACATTTGCAGAGTCAAATTTGATGCATTGAAGAAATTGACAGCACCAAGAAAGTCTTGGTTATTTTTTCCCTCACTTGGTTCTAAATCAACTCTCACACATTTTCTTACACCTGAAATCACTTCCATTCGCTGTACTTTGTCTCATCCCGAAATATTTGATTGGGGGGTGTACTAGGAGACGATGCTTGCTTATTATTATTGTTTTGTTGTTCGAAAAATGCACGTCTCTCCCTGTACCATTGTGGAAGCTCTGCCTCGTCGCCATTACTGGATTGGGAGGAGAATTGCACTTCCAACAGTTGGCCCTTCAAACACTCACAAAACCAATCGTACAATTCTTCTCCCTTCTCTTTATTAATTTGTCCGTGATATTGGATTGATTTTCCACCCTGTTTTACTTTGGAGATGAGGTTCGCTTGCGGTACGATCACGAGGGAGCACGATGATGTTTTCGACTCGGATTGTTCGTAGGACGATGTGGCTAATGTTAAGAGGGATACAGTCGAAGATTCTCCATCGCCCCATAGCCCCGTTGTTAGGATGGGCAAATGGAGGAGGGTTTGGGCGGCTTGTTCTACTTGGGATCGGGTGGTTGTCGAGGCGAAGCTGATGTAGGCTAGAAAGTGGATTGAGCACAAACAACATCATATCTTGAGCTTTGCAACGCGAACGCTCGTTAGATATCAGCGCAACCCCCGTCTCATCTCTCATCGTCATCATCCTCGCATGTGCATTTCAAAGGTTGAGTTGATTGGGTTGTGAGTCGAGTACAATAGTGCTCACCAAGAACTCCGCAGCTGCCATCACCACCGCCGACAGTGACGTATTCTTTTTCTAATATGAGTAGCTTGCATTCCCGAAATCTCTGGACAACTACGGAGACGCTCATTTTTGCCAGTTGCCAGCTGCCAGGGCGGAAAGGGTATGGAGAATAGAAGACGGACCTTAGGCTCAGACGGATGCAGAAAGATGTTCGTATCGAAAGTCACCGTGGGCTTTCAATTTCGTGGGTAGAATCTCTATTGAATAAGGGCGTCAACAAATAATTACAACATTGGGCGAATGACAGAGATTCTGTGTAAAAATGTTGACGCGCGTCCTAGCCGAATGGGGGGCTTACCCCCGTGTGCAAAGAAGCATTCCCAAACCTATTTTTTAAGTATTATCGTATTACCCGTGTTTGACCGCAATCATTCCAACGATGAATAATGACACACCACATAGAGTAAACTTGAAAGGAGAGGCCAGAGAGATAACACATATTAAATTACATTCAATACTTTACAATTGCGCACAGAGGTAGCACATAACAAAGCGGGAATAGCGTATTCCCCTCCGGCCAAGGACCTTTATCTAGCCTAGTTTCAACTTCAGACTTCAGATAGAAGTGTTCGTTGCGAGAATGGATAGTGAAGAGGAACATGTGCCGAGAGGAGGGTCACTATTGGCCATTTTTCATTTCCCCAAGCAAGGCTCCTGAATAATCCCAGTCATTATTCTCTATTCTCCTCCCACCAACACCGTCCATCTCACCACTCGCCCCAAACTCAGCACAACGCCCACCATCACAAACATTTAACAAATCACGCAGCCGCATCCACCCCCCCCGCTTCTCCTCCGACACTTGTACCCCTCCAAATAACGCAATTGCTTCTCATTAATCGCCCCNACGTTGACATTAACATTGTGCATGCCGGCGTTGTGCATGCCAGCGTTGTGCATGCACAACGTTGGCATGCACAACGTTGGCATGCACAACGCTGGCATGCACAACGCCGGCATGCACAATGTTAATGTCAACGTCAACATGCACGTAGAAGAGACAGGAGCCGTCCCTCCCATTCTCCCCACACTTCCCCCGCTCCCTCAAGCGGGGCTCGGACTAGGACAGCCAGGGCTGGGGCAGCCAGGGCTAGAACAACAAGGGCTAGAACAACAAGAGCTAGGGCAGCCAGGATTAGGACAACCAGGGCTAGAACAACCAGGTCTAGAACAACCAGGTCTAGAACAACCAGGGCTAGAAGTAGAACAGCCCCCTGCCATTCCGCAACCGGAGACACATGATCAAGGCGACGTCGGTGGCAACAACCTTCATCCAGAAATGAAACTTGATCCACAAATGAAGCTTGACGAAGAAATGAAACTGGACGAAGAGCCGCCGTCCGCAACAACTGCAACAACCGCAACAGCCCCAACAATTCCCTCCGTCAAGGTCGAAGCCGAAGACGACGCCAACCCCCAAAAGTCACTCCCCACCAAAGTCGCCAAGGCCTACCGCACCACCCTCCAATTCAAAACCGACCTCTCCAAAACCTCCCGCGAGTCCCATCCCTGCGGCGTCCTGCACTTCGTCCGATCGAACGGGTACGCTGAGGAGCACGCCTTCGCTTGGATCGCGCACCACGAGAACGCCGAGCATTTGGAGGCGGCATTGGCGCACTTCGAGAAATATGGGTTCGATAGGGAGGGCGCGCAGTTCATTCCGTATTCGAGTAGGAGGAGTTGGATCGAGAAGTATCCGGTGAGTTTTCTTGTTTTATAGATTATACATCCCTATCTAAACACGTGGCCGTACCAAAAGGACGAGGGTGCACAAAAATGTCCTCATGGGGATTTGCATTTGCACTGAAAGCAGATCAAATGAATCGTTAAAAGGGAGTGTAGGGGCCCACTCCACTTGATTGAACACCTTGCTCACTCACTTTTGGTGACTCATCTTGTTCGGATCGATCGGAGGCTAGATGTCTGATGCCTGTGCCTGACAGGCAACAACTTTCAGTTTTCGCCAGTGTTGCACCTAACACATATTACCACTGGGACTCTGCTGAGAGTCAACAGCTCTAGAGGCTTCACTGTACTCTTTATTATTTGATTTGTGAACAGACTAGAGACTGTCGACCAAGTTTTGCAATATGAATTACTTTCCCATTATTTGTAGGTACCCTGACTTATTCTGATTCGACTTCTTCTGCACACGTTTTCATCTATACACTACGCATCCACACGCAGCTGGCATTTCCACATGTGCACTGCAGCGAGCTTGGTCAAGTCACTGGCTTCCCCTACTGGAGCCCTGATGGCGGCCACGCCGCGGCCCGTTCCACCCTCGCCGCCACCGAAGCAACTGTCCCCTTCAGCATCTACGACCCCAGCACCACGCCCATCTCCCACCGCCCTCGTAAAAAGAAAAAGATCACCCCTACAGCCCACCTCTCCAACGAGGAACGCGACGAGCTCCACATCGAGATGTACAAGTACTTCCAGTGGCTGCATTATACGCTTGGACACGCCCCACCAGTACAGGACACGACGGGGGAGGGGCAGCAGAAGCAGAGGAAGTCGATGAGCGGCGCCACGGGCATTAACGCGGGGGCACTGAAGAAACTGATGGAGGGCATGGGGGCGGCGTTCAAGGTGGTGAGGAACGCGAGTAGTTCGATTGAAGCTGAGGCGGCCGCGGTGCCGTTCTTGGAGGAAGCGCTGGGGGATTCGCTGGGGAAACTGGTGGACGTGGTGAAGAAGGATCCGGAGGCAAGGTCGTCGCGTTCGAAGCCAAGGAAGGGGCACGATTTCGAGGACATGTACGAAAGGTTGTTGCAATTCCAGCAGGTGGGTAGTATATCGTTTTTTACTTTGTTTTATTTGTACTTTGTGCGTGAGGGGTGCATGGTATTTGTCATTTTGCTGAATATATATTTCAATTACATACCTCATGACTGTGCAGGAGCACGGACATGTCAATGTTGCACAAAAGTACGCGCTCGATGGTCAGCTCGGCAGCTGGGTTGCCAACATTCGATCAAAGAGGAAGCAAATGGCCAAGAAGGGCGAGGAGTTCGAGCTCGACGCTCCTTTGAATGAAGACGGGGACGATGAAGGCGATGAGACCACGGCAGCCGAAGGCGCTGAGGGTGGCGAGTTAGGAAAAAAGAGGAAACGGGGAGGTAATGGGCGCCAGAGGTTGACGCGAGATCGTATTGTAAGTATCATGAGTATTGTTTATGGGAAAATGACGATATTTTCCCCATATGGTAACGACAACATGCGCCTTTGGACTAACGCTTGCATCTTTCAACGCACACACACGCTCTCTGTCTCAGCATCGACTTGATACGATCGGTTTCCAATGGGTGGTTGCCAACCCCAACACCAAATCGTGGGACGAACGTTTCGAGGATCTAAAGGAATACCAACAGTTGCATGGAACAACGCGTGTTCCTCGTTCGTCCGGGACACTGGGAGAATGGGTACACATGCAGGTAAGTTTTAGAAAATGGTTGCTTTTGTTTTGTTTTTTGGCAAGATGTATTTTCTGGCAAGATGTATTTTCTCTCATCGAGGTCATGATCTTTAATGCGTATGAACACAGCGACGTCTTTACAACAAAAAGGACCCGAACTTCCTTGTTAGGAAAGCTCCCATGGTAAGTCTAAGGCAACTGTCGCATGGATGGCCGGATAGGTGGCAGGAAAGATTTGTTACATAGTTTTGAGAATGCTGCTCTCAACGTTACTCTTTCTTCTTTTAAATATTTACCAACTATGTGATTTTTCAGTTGGAGGACATTGGTTTTGAATGGCACCCGAGGAAGCATGCTCTTGTGAGCTGGGAGGACAATTTTAACCGTTTGGTGAGTGAATCATGTTTCTCGTCATGTCTAAGGGTGGCAAATATCAGAATGTTTTATGTTTGTGACACTCACTTTTTCAATGATTATATTTTTGGGACTCTTTGCTTTTAATTCCACAATAATGTGTAGATGGAATTCGGCAGGATTAATAGGCACTACAATGTCCAGTCTCCCTTCCCAGAAGGTTATCTTGGTGAGCATGAAGGGGAACAAGACACGGAAGTGGTTGAGGCGCATCGATTTCACAAGTGGGTTCGGAGGATCCACGCAGAATACCGAGCATATGCATCCGGGAAAGGCTCTAGGATGTTGAATGATGCTCGCGTGATGCAACTACGTGAGATCGGATTCCAATTTGCCATGTAGATGGTAATACTTTTATTTTGCCGAACAAAAAGAGTTGGCTTCATACCATCTACAGGAAATATGTAGCATGTGTTTGTTTGACTTTAATTCGCTAGCTCTCTTGTTTATACTCCAAAGTACATATCACTCTCGAGGGTTGGTCTCTCGGGCAAGCCCAAGTTGTAGGATATACTCTCGACCACGTGATTTGTCCTTGAGGCGGGTTCGGATGGTATCCCATCCTGGATGGAATTTTGGATTCTTGGGCGAAGTGATCCGGCTTCGGGGCACAGTCAAGTAGCTAGCGTCGTCTGTACGGCACACACAGGTCTCATGTTCCCGTGGATACACTGTCAACCCGCGTTGGTCCAATCTGAATAGACCTATTATGTAAACGTACACTGTCTAAATAAGCATGTTGGAAGGGAGGATACGCGATGTAGACAAAGTACCCCTTCATAAACTCTGAAGATAAATAATTTGCCTCTCTAACCACCGCCTAACAAATGTTTAAACCGGAGTCAAAATCAAAATATCCAGGCCGCTTCCTCATTTAACTAGAGAGCCACATGGCGAAAGTGGTCACTATGTCCCCATTCTGCCACTCAGAGGCAATGTCACATCCAGATTATTCCTTCCAAACTTAGGGTCATAAATGCATTTACAAACATAATTGCGCTTCATTGACAGGCGTTAATATTGCTAAGAGCACCAAAATCTGTCTCTTTGTCAACCATGATGACACTATTTCTGATGTCAAATTGTGCACTTCTCATCTTGTAACCAACCAGCAAATGCTTCCCAGAACATCACTGCTGTCCACACAATTCAACCAACAGCAACTAGCCATGCTCACCGTCCTCCATGAGCACCATTCCCTCTTTGGTCCCTTCCCTTCTCTCTTGCCAGTGGTTAATTACCATGGTTATGACAAAGAGTTTGCTGATGAACTCCCCATCAATAACCCTGGAGATGAATCTGACGATACCGACGATGGCAGCATATACAATGATGAAAACGACACAGACACCAGCAGTGACAACGCTAACAATGATAGCAGTGACAACGCCATGGAGTACAATGATGATGACGATGATACCACCAAAGATGAAAGCTAGGGAGACAATTGACACCATGTTGTCATCCTCATATCCGTGTACTTGCACTCAATTGACGATGTGCCTGGTCTTCACAAAGCTTTATAGAATTGCTTGTATCCTGAAATGACATGTTATCATTGAGTACATTCCCATCAACAGTGTGGAGGTAAAATTCCAAATGATGACAGTGCTACCATTTGAAAAGCATAGATGCATGCCATAAATAACCACACATACTAAAACAAAGAGTTGCCCCAGCCACCCAGAAATGTTGCAATAAAGCCAATGACACATTGGTTGTGTTGATGTGGTTGCACTTGGGCCATTTATTCAACCACATTTGGAACTTGAGGCATTCTCACCCATCTTGTTTTATTTGATTGGTTCAAAGAATTGTTTGCAGCTGTGAAATTTGATCAGCATTGCAAATGTCAACGCAAAAATTCAGAACCACCACATTGATGGCTTTGAAGATTATGTTGTACACTCTCTGTTTATTTTCAGAAGCTGATTTTGTCAATGGACAAATAATAACAATAATCTCAGCTACCTCACAAATACAAACAATCTGCAAGGGAAGTTGACGTTTGTAGTGGTACATCATAGACAATGATTCCTTTGAATATTGGGATGGTATACAATCAGTACAGTGTAAAATTTTATGATTGAAACATAGATGGAAGAATGGGAAGCAAGTGAAATGGGCAATGAAGTAGACAGTAAGGAAGGCAACGTTAATGGAGACAACAATGCTGTGGGTGAAGTGCTTAGCAATGAATACATCAATCTTGAACAAGAAGGCAATGAGCGCCTCTTCAACATCAAGGAGGGAGTATCAGACGGTGATCCCTTCTTCTGCTTTGTGTCACCAGGTTTTTTATTTATTTGAAGCCATCATTTATTTGTCTTGTCAAAGTGTTGGTGATGTTAACAACAGTCTTCTTGATATCATCCAGTTTTGCTTGTTAGTAGGAAGACAATGACTTTGCAGCAGACTCGATCCACTCCGTGATGATGTCAAATCCATATTTTGGCTTTGGTGAGAGAATCTTGGGTGTGGTTAGTATTATTGATAATAACTGAGTGTGTTACTTTTTTTTTTTTTTTGTTGATGGAGGTGTGCCAATGAGGATAAGAACATGGCCGCACCAAAAAACGAGATGTCAACAATGCAAAATAAGATGGTTAAGATCAAGGTGCGCAAAAAAAATTGTGTTTGCACCAAATTGCAGATCTAGATCTAGATAGACCTATTATTTGACTGTGGTTAACCTCTAATAGCATTTTTTGAGAGGGTTAGTGAACTACATTCACTGATTACTGTCTGGTCTCCCTTCTATCAGATGTACTCAGTGTACCTAGTTAACTAAGCCTCATGAGGTTGCCTACGACCAATTACAACTGACAAGTGATCAAATATGACCAAATACGACCAACCTAAAACCAGTGACTGACTGGCAACTAATTAACAACCAATTTATTAAACCCAAAATCTATCTAAGTGAATATAACCTTGAGATGTGTTCTCACTTCTGTCTTGACAATGGTAAATCTTTTCAAGTGTATCATCACCATAGGTACAATATATTTGTTGCACTTAGAATGTTATTGTTTTAAACTTGATTAGATGTGTCATTCATTGTGATGGCACCATGCAATGCTCTTGTGCCATGAGCATTGTGAGTGTCTTGCCTCAATTTAAATGCAGTCAATCTTTATTCAGTCAATATAGTCTTATTGTACCATAGGCTTTCATTTATGCTGCTAGGTGATCATAAGTAGGTACCTAGATCTTGCATGAGTTGATCATACTTCTAATAGAAGTATTATACTTCTAGGTACATACCAA
>JAZGVQ010000346.1:0-10035 GCA_037356215.1 Thalassiosira gravida | reverse complement strand
CACACCAATTGCTGCTACTGTTATGTTAACAATATCAACTATGATACTACAACCCACATGATCAAATAGGAGTGAGGCATTGGTAGGATGATCAGATTAGGAGGATTGGGATGTTGTAAGTGTTGTGGAGAGTATGGAGGTGAATGTTTTGGGTTATGCGAAATAGCAGTTGAATGGGTAGGTCAAGGGAGTGGATACACACAAATTACAGGTGGCTTTATGTTATTAAGGTGAGTATTTTGGGCAAGTGACAAACAGTCTCATGCAGCAAATGTGCTACACAAAGGCATATATATAAATGTTGAGAGGCTATTCCCATTCATGTCCAGGTCTTCATTGTCTATTCCACGTGATAGCAAGATGAGTGTATCTTTAGCAGATCAAATGTAGATGATATTGTACTCAGGAATCTAATTGAATAGAAATATGTTGTTCTATGCTTTTGTTGAGAATAGTTTTACCACAAATACCAATTTCATTGAGGGTCAGTTTACTAGATACCTAATTTACTTTTTTACTTTCCCAACATACAATGAAAAGGTCATATAAAGGAGGTTATCAAATCAAATTACCTCCCCAAAGATATCTAATGCCAGATGGAAGACACACCCAGGTCATTAGTAACAACATACAACAATGAATGTTTTGTCAGAATAACATGCATGTTACCTGGATGGAGAGAAAGCCATCATGCTCCTATAAATATTGGACAAGAAGAAGCTTCAGGAAGAGACTACATGCATAGAAAATACTAATAAAGATAAGGTTAAGGTGAATGATATAATTCCTAAGGTTATCAAGTTTGAGGCATTAATTAAGGAATAAGAAGTTCATGGAAAGATCCAGAATCTGCAAGCAGATAATAGTCTTATTGAGGTCCAGTATGTCATTAGTAGAAATGTAATATTGTTGATATATATTCTCTTTGATAATAAAAAACAAAGCCATCATGCTCATTATTAGTCACATTAATTTGTTCATAAGGGGGAATAGAAAAACAAGAGTGAAAGCTAAAAAGGATTGAAAGGACTCCATAGTTGGTGCTGGCCAACATCCTTGCTGTACTTTCCCATGTCAAGGTGTAGGATAATGCTATGATGGAGGTAAAGCTCCATCCCAGTCATACTGTCAATGCTTTACAGTGATAGCTACATTGTGTGCTACCTAATGATTAAAACATCAGCCAAAGTAGGTATTGACCTTGATGAGCTCAAGTGGCATGATACTTGTCTCCATACCTTTGCCTTAAGGTGACAATATGGATGATAAACTATGTTGATGTAGTTGGAAATCACCTCCTCTTGGATGAGTGAAACATTCTCATCAGCAAGTATTTAGCAGATTACCTAGAGAGGGCACAGATCCACATGATGCAGTTTGGATACAGAGTATCACCCAGCTGTTGGAGGAGATACCATACAATGACAATCCTGTGACACCATTAATGGTGTCAGATAGTTTATGTATCAAGTTGGAAAGGTGGATAATGATACTGGGTGGGTGGTATTGCAAGCCAATTATTTGAGTAGGAGTGTGGTATGCATGGCAATAGGCAACAGTCTAATGATCACTCTCCTGTATTTCATGTCAACTTGTCGGTCCCCAGAATAAGCTCTATGGTATAGCATCAGAATTCAATACAATTAAAGATCAAAATAAATATACAAAACTTTAAAATAACTCCATGCAAAAGCCATTTATCTCAGGTCTCACATGGTACATTTCATTGTCTCCTTTCTCAGACAAAACTAGCCCCCTGAGCAGGATTAATGTGTATAGTTCTCATGATTGGACTCACTACATTATGTCTATAGTTGACATAGATCACACAACAGCATCAACTGATACTACTATTTTACAAGATATACACAAAAACAATATAAAGAACAATGTGATGTAAAAAGCATACTGCATTATATATATTGCACATGTTTACATTATACATGCATCAATAAGATGCTAAATACACTATTCATTTAAATGAATTGCCTGGTGCAAGTCGATTTCATCTACTGCAGTATCATAGCATGAATTTGTGACACAATTGATAATTTTGAAAATTCAAGTTTTATATCCTAAATAGACTGCAGTATGTTCATACTGGGGTGCTCACTAATCATATAGCTATTAGACACAACCATGAGGTAGCAATCCCCTTCTATGGTGATCAATACTGCATTTCAGACAAAACCCTTTGACATGCATCTAAATCAGATACAAAGGATAATATTATCCATTTGAAAACAAGGGGGCATTTGTTCAAGGGGACCTGATCTCTATTTGTAATCTCTATACCTAGTCTGCTTGTTGGTATTTGCCAAATCTATACTCACTTAGATTTTTTGTTTATCATTGGTTTTAGTACTAGCTACAGCTATGGTGCAGTAAGGTAGTAGCTAGCAGCACCACCAGATGGACTGCCAGCACTGGGTTTATAAAATACTAGAGAGGTGGGAGTTGCTTACACAAGTCATTAAATATTTTAGCCATATCAGACAACAGGTTATTCAATCATTATTTTACAACCTCCTGCTTCAGTTATTGTTGCTGGAGGAGACGGGAGATGGATGAGATCTATATCAGGAATAAATAGTGATGTGATTTCAAAAAATATACAAAACAACAATAAAAGTAAACATAGTTCATTGATGGTATTCTATTTTGAAATTAGATGAGATGAAAAACAGGTATATGCTCTTATTGTTTCATAGTTTATTTTGCTATATTTGTACTTCTTATTTTGAGTGGACCAGATGTCAACACAAACTAACAGCAAATCAGTTATTTCCCTTGAGCCTAACCTCAGTCATGTGTCAGTAGATTGAGAATTTTTGTTTTATGAGACATATGTATCTATCTACCTCCTCACTATACAATATCACCTTATCAGTTGTGGTATATTTTCACAACAAATTCATTTTTGAAGGAGACAGACTGAGTGCCTGGGCTTTTTAATATCGCTAATTTCTAGAATCTTACCCATTACTGTCACCTTTGCTGTTACTACTTTCATTGTCATGTATGATCTTTCTGAATTTGTCATTCATTTATTGGAGCCATGTTCCTGCCTGCCTCTGCTGTTTTGAATCCCCACCAGGAGGTTATTCCTTTTGTACATCACCCAATACCAGTGGGAGGGTTGCATGGTCATTGTTACTAAGACTCATGTATATATATATAACTTCATGCAACTATTGTAGGACTGTCAACAAAATCTGTTGCCTTGGTTATCTTAAACTAGCCACCCAGCTTGCTGCCTTCCATTCACCACCACCAACAATGTTTTTCATGCTGCCCCCCTATAGTGGAATTTTTCCATCACTACCCACGATTTATCTCTTTGATTGAGTCATCCATGCCTTTGATATTGTTGATATTGTTGATATTTTAATTGTATTCCTTGCCACTGGTACCATTGTTTCTGCCATTTGTTTGTTGCTCATATATCTGAACCTGACCCGCATATCACACTGGCACTGCCTGTGGTATTATTGGTCTTCTACTATGTTATCGGCCTATTCCTTGGGTGTATTTCCAGTCACTCTGGTACTAGCAAGATTCTCAAGCTTGTGGTCAACATCAATGCTGCGATTACTCCCCCCCCCCACTGAAAGTTACTGGAACTTTTCTTGTTGTAGCTCTATTCAGTTTTTTCTATTTTGTTTTCCATCTCTATTACCCTCACACTATTCTAATTATTCCAACAAAGAACTCTTCTTCCTCATGCCAAAAGATCAACTAAATGTCATGGGTTTGTGAAGATGTTAAATTTTTGTCTGTTTTGTAGTACAATGCATGAAATATCCCAACTGCTGTTTCTGTTTGTTTGCTCCCGTTCGGGCCCTCCCTGTTTTTACTTGATACATTTTCAGATGCAGAGTTCAATCTATGGCTATACACACTTGTCAATCAAAGCTTTCATTTTTCAGGGATGTGTATCCATCTATCTATACCAGATACCATTGGGCACAGCATGTGGATGTTTTATCCTGCCTCCGAAGTATAAACATTGATCAACAACAACAACGCTTAATTGAAAATAGATGATATGTAAGGTATGAGTAATATAGCGCTCTCGTCTGTCTGCCCCCCGTCAACTGGAAAAGTCGTTTCGGATATTTGATTTTGGATCTTTTTCGCGCCAGAGAGCCGGATCCTGATGAGTATTTTTTGAGAACACTTCTCAAAGGTCACAGGGAAGGTGTGTAACTCAGAATGAAACCAGCCGACCGGGTCAGTAGGTCACAGTTGCGCCTGTAATTATATAAGCTGTGGAATAATACCCAAGTAGTAGGAGTAGAGGAAAGCAGAGTCTGTCCGACGTGTCCGGCGCGCAAATAGTGTACTTAAATAGCAATGTTGATTTGCGCAAGACAGACGTATATTCATTTGAAACCTTTATTATTCTAGCAACTCACGACCAATGACAATTTTTTGTCGAACATGACCGAACAATTCTCATTGCTCATTGCGCTCTCTCAACACACCACCTCATCAGTGCAACCGCATTGGTATATCATTGTACATTAGGTTCCAATATCATTCATTACTGCTAACTCTCACCGGAACCGCACACACACCCACGATGAGCTTTCGAACCAGCAGCAGCGGCAGCTACGGCCACGGCCGCGGTGACTCGCTATCTCCCCTCGTAATATCCACGGCCGCGACGCTCGCCGCCACGATCATCGTACAGGTCGTAACGCCTGCCGATCCATGGGGGAAGAGCTGTCGTTTTTTGAAGCAGTTGAAACGCCAGGTTAGTCTCATATGTCTCTCCGATATATATTTATGTCTCCGATGTGTGTGTAGTTAGATTTTATAAAACACAGCACGCAAGAGACCGATTAGGGCTGTTGGGAGAGAACCGGGCGGTGTGTCATTTTAGATGATTGTCATTGGTCCTCCTCGTCATTGTCATTGATCCTCACCAATCAGGCGATGCGATTGGCGATTTGATTCTGGTATTCATGTCGCGTAGAGGACACCTCTCTTTCGCAGGGATTCGCTAGAATGGTTGAAAAGGGTCTATTTGAAAGACGACAAAGAATTCAATTTAGGAAGAGAGCCGTAACTAGCATTGTCGGCAATCTCTCCCCAATTTAATGCTCATTTTGAAAGCTGGAATTCACATTCGGAGAGAGGGATCAATCGGCGTTGGAAATTCCATAAATCCCGATTTGTGGTAGACATCCACAGGAATCCGTTAGGGCAAATCAGTTTCATTTGTGGTTTTTTAGTGATCAGTATTTATCATATGGTTCTGTGGCGTCTGGGCGCAACACGATGTACTTTCAGGGCGAGATAGATATGGGATTGTCAAGTGAAATAGCCTTGAATTCGGCATTGTGCGTCTCAAGTATCAACACACCGAAGTTGGTGCCACAGTATCGGCGCGGAAGGATTTGAGAGAGCATTGATCCAGACTGTTTTTGGTCGGGTGGCGAAGCGTCGAAGAAAGTGGCCTGCGTCAGTTTTTGGGCACGCGATATGTGCGATCACTGTTTTTTTAGATGCTGGGCTGAGGGAATAGATGATGATTTCAGTGCGAATGGACGCACATCGAGTGAACGTCGGTGATGAAGTGGCGACATGCACGGAAGAGGATCATGTCCAAATTGGAATGGTGCTCAACTGTGTTAGATGGATTCATTCGCGATATCCGAACCTCATTTGAACTTATCCTTCAAAGGTCAAATTCTTTGGATGGATCGATGAATTTAGATGGCACGATGATGAATTGCTTCTGTACATACTTTCCCTTTCGTTCCTGTGGAGAAGACAACGATTCTTCAGCTAGGCAGGGACATAGAGAGTGTATTGTTTCAGTTTGGGAGCACGGGTGGTCTTTGTCCCTTACTTTATCTGGCAGCAGGACTGTGATTCGAAGGCGCTTCTCAGGGGCATACGGATACGATCAAAATCGTCTTTTTCATCCTCGTGTCAGATCGAGTCTTCCTGGATTTGTAACTCCATCCTAGCATGGATGGAGTTGGTGAATTTAGATGACATCATTATGACCTGTTCCAGTTTTGGGCACATGAAAATGTGACCATTACTGTGCTTGGCCGCACGATAGTCGTTGCGAATGATACTGGTGGCAATTACAGGGCAGATAATCCATCTTGGATAAGTGCTGGGCGCTTCCCAAGGGTTATAGGGTTAGGCAACTTATTTCAATTTGTCATTCCTCATGTCAGATGGAGTCTTCGTGGATTTCGAACTCTCCATCCGAGGATGAATGGAGTAGATCAGTTTAGATGACATCATGATGACTCCATCGTGTTATATTCTGGTGAATGAGGAAGATGTCAACAGGCTATATACTGATCTACAATCGAACACGACCCCACCATGTATTCCGATTTATCATGGCATTTATTTTCTCACACGAACAAACACCACACACAATCCACACTGCGAAACACAGGAGAAGGGAAATCTAACCTCGGCATCCGATGTCAAATCCTCCGTGGGCGAGTACGAACGCCTCCACGCGAACGAAACCTCGGTCGAAGAACGCAACTCCAACTACACCAACCTGGTCAACTCCTACTACGACCTCGCCACCCTCTTCTACGAATGGGGCTGGGGCGCCTCCTTCCACTTCTCCAATCGCCATCCTCACGAATCCTTCGACGAGGCCACTCGGCGGCATGAGTTCTACCTCGCGAGCAAACTGGGCCTTTCCTCTGCATTGGGGAGGGTGGGCGACGCCATGCGGAGGCAGATGAACGGAGATTACGTGGACAGCGACGAGGCCAGGGAGGGGAGCACGCCCTCCATGGCCAACGTCAAAGTGCTGGACGTCGGATGCGGCATCGGCGGGCCCATGCGCAACATTTGCAAGTTCACCGGGGTCGACGTCACGGGACTCACGTTGAATCAGTACCAGGTGGACAGAGGAAACGAGCTCTGTCGCGCCGATGCCCACTTTAAGAATGCCAAGGGTGACGGACTGCCGGACGTGCGCTGCCGGTCCGTGCAGGGAGACTTCATGAAGCAGCCCTTCGAGCCGTCGAGCTTCGATGCCGCCTACGCGATCGAGGCCACGTGCCACGCTCCCGACCGTGTCGGTTGCTATTCGGAAATTCACCGCGTGTTGAAGCCGGGCGCCATCTTCGCCTGTTACGAGTGGTGTCTCACGGACAAGTACGATGCCAATAATCCGGAGCACGTATCGATCAAGAAGCAGATCGAGGAGGGAGATGGGTTGCCGGACATTGCGTCCACGCATCACTGTCTCACGGCGCTGAAGAAGGCCGGGTTCGAGATTTTGGAGGAGAGGGATTTGGTGAATGATGAGTACGGAGGGTGGCAGGTGCCCGCCACTGGAGAATATTCGGTGAGCAAGGAGGCGAAACAGCACTATCGGGGAGGTAAGCCGTGGATGCTTCCGTTGATGCCGTCATGGAATCCGTTCACGCAGCGATTCCAATTCAACTGGTTTGGTCTCAGGCTCACGAAGTACTCCTTGAAGGTAATGGAATTCCTTCGCCTGGCGCCTGCCGGAACGAGTAGGACGCAGATTCTGCTTCAGAGCGGCGGCATGGGCTTGGCACGGGGAGGTGAATTGGGCATCTTCCAGAAGAGAGTTCGATCGAAGATGACGGTGGCGACTTAATATCAAATGTGAAACGTTTTCTTCGAACATTAGGTAATGGTGAATATGACGACACAGCTGACTCGACAGATCAAGTTTCCAAAATATCGGCGTCGTCGTCGTCGCCAAAGCCCAACAATGATTCTTCGCCGCGAAATGTTTCCAAACTACAACATTCTCCGGCCCTAAACGACGACGAGTCCGAGCGTCGCTGCGACCCTAGCAAATCGATGGTCGACCTTGAGGTCAAATCTTGGTACGCCGAATTTTGTTATAAACAAAATCGGGGCAAAGGAGGAGGTAATCGAGTTACGGGAGCACCGAAGAAACAAAAACAACATCTTCGCGGCACGGCGTACGAGGTTCCACTTTTACAGTGGGCCAAGAGGAGGGCAAAGGCGAAGAAGAGCAGAATTGGTTCTTCCGACAAGGAAAATAAATGGGGGGGCATGTGTCTTGAGACTGTCGAGGAAGAACCAGAATAAGAATGTAAACTATTGTACTTTGTTGAGAGAGAGGAGCGCTGTGGTTTTGTGGCCTTCTGACGCACACCACGTCGTCTCTTCGTGTTGAATTGATTTTTCCGCGGGCTGGTGCGTAGCATACGACTGGTGGTCCTCTGGTGCTACATACACCAGTATCTTGCTTGTTGACTGTATCCCAACCCCTCCTGCCTTCACGTTTTTTTATGCCTGCTTTACAACTCGTCGTTGTACACGTAGGTTGGATCATTATTGCCTTGTGACCTCTTCTATATTCACATTTAACTATTGAGCCTTTCATTACTTATACCATGCATTCTATTTTTGCCCCTCCTCGCTCTCTGGGCTGTTTATCTACACGGGATATCAATGATGGTGTGGATTCTCGTCTCACATCTTCCATCGCCATCGACTTTCTGCCTCCCCGTTGTGCGAGGAGCGTAAACTTTTCTTGCCCTCGTTTTCACCCCCCTCCGCCTCCGCATACTTGGAACTCCACTCTCGTTCATTTCTCCGTCGTGCACTTCTTATACGTATACCCAGTTTGGGCTCGACTCAGAAAGTCAATGAATCATAAACTAGATCTAAATACGGGAATGGTTTCACTATCAAACGCACTTAACTAATATTAATATTTCTCAAACACACTTCCAAATTCCAATCTCGACTTGACACGTTGTCATTTCAGGCGCAATATTCCGTGAACATGGCCATCTACTACACTCGTGGCCCTCTTGGTGTCACTGACCACTGAGCCATCAATGATATGTATATCTTAAAACCCTCCCATAAACGTTGGATTTCAGTACGAATGAAAGGCGCCCCTCCCCCTAACAAGCCAAAAATTGCGTATCATTAGACCACTTCAAATACAAATCGATTGCTCGCGCCACACAAAATCATGTTTCACCCTAATTGATAGTATCCCTGGAAAAAAAGTCTCCCAACAGTTGCATTATTTTTTCCACCTGCTGATTCACCTGCCCATTATCATTTATAATTTGATAAATCCAATCCATCATCGTGGCGACGAAACACAGACCTATGCTCCCATCCCAGAAAAATTTTTCCGCGTCTCCGCCAACCCAGAGGACTAGCGCCAGGGCCAACATCGCAGCCCGACGTGACAGAAAAAAGAGCATTTTCTTTCCTGGTGCAATAGTCTGTATGTCACAGAGCGTCAAGTAAAATTTCCGTGACACAACCCATACCAAAGGGATCGACAGCGCAATGTAGACAATATAGAATATGTCAGACATAATATAGTCGATATTATGTTTCATGGGTGATAGGTATACCTCAACAGTGTCTGCCAACATCCTGAGAGGAAAGAAAAATATGAGATATACCGAGGCAACACAGTCGTTATCCATCCGTCGGACAACTGAATTATTGCGAAAGCGCGGCAGACGGTCCATTTGTTTGGTCAAACTGAGCATCTTTGCCATCCCAACGTGGTAGAAGATAATTGACGGAAGTAGGAAGTTGGTTACGATGAAGAGAACGTAGAGGAATATCAGCCATACTACAAACGCAATTTGAGATGTGAACCTTTCATTACTTGTGGTCTTGGTTCGTTGTGAGTCCGTTCTCTCCATCGCTTGCTGGTTTTGCTTGCCATTCCGCGCGGAGAGTGGTAAGAGAGGTGACGCCATTTCCACATCTTGAGATTGAGCTTGAGTATTCAACATTGGCATTGATACATATGAAGTATAGTTTCACAGCAGGTGACAGTGCAATACTAGATGTGGCGTCTTTGAAATTGAATGAGAAGGAGGAAAGCTTTCGGCAAATTTTGACCGCGTTGTTGGCAATGTAACGTTCTTTTGAACCAGCGTGATTGTCAAATTTTCTATTTTACACGCTTAATAATGGATTTGGATGACCATCGTTGGTTGTAACGTGTAGAGGAGAAGGAGACGTTTCAGATGGACCAATTTGGAAGCAAAT
>JAZGVQ010000345.1:0-10452 GCA_037356215.1 Thalassiosira gravida | reverse complement strand
GGGTTGCATGGGTGCACGAGTTTTTGAGGGGGTGGACGAGTTGGGCATTGTCTCGTCGCTGATCAAAGGAGCGGTCTGTCTGAACAGCTCCAAGAATCAGTGAGAATTTTTCGTCACCTGCTCCCGCCAAAAAAAAACTCGTCCGGTACTTGGGTCCCGTCTGGACCCCCTATTTTCAGGGATGTATGGGGAGATATCCCCCATAATGACACAGAAAATTACATAGCTTAAGCTGACTGCCATGTGCATTGTGTGAAACATGAGAATATGTATGGCATTAGGCAATTTATCCTGAGAATGTGAGTTTGTTCCCTCAATAAGTGAAAGTTGAACAGAGTTTCTCTGAAAAATGCTGCCGTGGCCAATAATATGACTAACATTTGATATCTTTTCAGCCATCTGTATCAATGAGTTTGTTCACAATGTAATTTATGCTTTTGGCTTTTGCTTTTGACCACCTTCACAATGCCTGACAACAATTGCGTTGTCAGGCTTTCAAAATAGGCTGAAAGCAAACCATGACAATGGATTTAAGATGATTCTCAAAAAGGAATCCTCAATCTCAACTAAGATCGACAGGCTAATCTGCCATCCTGGATTCCAGTATGCACTGGCCTTTCATGTTTCTTCATGAAAACAATTGGGCTATTAATTCTGGTATATTTAGGGTCATTTCAAGCCAACTGGTCAGGGTTCATTGCGTTGTATTGTTTTTTGTTGTGGATTTAATTTGTAGTTCGGAACAAACTAAAAAAAAAAACAATGAAAAATGGAGGAAGCCCTGATGTCATGGTGACCGGATGCACGCATTGTCAGTCTTCAGCTTTGAAGGAACAAACTCACAGCCCAATGCCCCCCAGAGCAACTGAAACTGAAGCATCATAGGCCATGATGCTCAAAGTAGAATTGCACCGCACAATGCTGTCTCCTAAACAACACTTGCATAATGTACAGACAGCTATACAGAGAGGACGTACATCCATGCGAGTACTAAATGAGGCATATTGTTGGGGGCGGCATCTTCTTCCATGGCTCCGCCAAAAAGACTCTCTAAAAGAAGGGCTGATAATGGAATAAAAAATTGAAATGCAATGGCAATACCCATCTTCTACAATATACTATACAGCTACAATTCATCATACTCGCTATCGGACGAGTCATCATCATAAGAGTAAGAATCAGATTCATCCTCATCATCTTCATTCAAATAGTCGCCGTTAAAAGTCCCAGCATCTGCAACGAAGTAACCATCATCCGCAGACCCCCTTTCTGGGGCCGATGGAGCAGCACGAGATCCTCCAGAGCTGCGCACGTAATCCATCAACTCCCTTTGATACCGTCGACTAAAGTGAGTTGGTTTCGCTACCTCCAACGCCCGCAACACATCCTCCGTGCGCAGCTTCCGAAGGGGTGGCATTTGCACTCCAATCGGTATGCTCGTGTCGCCCTCCCCCCCGTCTCTTCTGTCCATTTGAGAGAGCGATATTGCCTCCGCACGAGCTTCTCTCAACGGATACAGGGCTGCCGTTTGCAAAACCTCGCGCATGTCCGAGGGGGAATATCCCCCGGTCTTACTCGCCACGAGGCCCAGATCAAAGTTCGAATCCAACGGGACGCAATTCAACATGCTCTGCAACACGGCTATTCGAGAATCGTAATCGGGTAGACCCACAAAAACTTTGCGCGGCATTCTTCTCAGAAAAGCAGGATCGACATCGAACGGACGATTCGTGGCGCCAATGACGAGTATCGACGACGATAACGATGACGATTTTTCTTTAGGCTCTCAAGACCAATCATCAGAAGAATGGTCCGACGATGACGAATTGGAGGATTTGGACAATGAAGAATCAGATGATGAATTGGACAATCACGAATCAGACGATGATACCCAAAATGAGGACGTCGCATACGAACCGGCCATTCGAGACTCATCCCTGTACTCCAAATATTTCAAAATGCTCTCGGTAGGCTTGCCTGAATCCACCGTATGGCAAGTCATGTTGCGCGATCATCCTTCCTTCAAGGAGGATTGGGAACTATGCAAGAGGGCGAATGTTTCATTGATGGATTTGGATCGAGAGTGTGGATGGAGAGTGCAGCTTGACATTATCAAGATGGGTCTGATGCCTGGGGAGGACGGTGGGGACGTTGCTAAAATTGGCGAGGAGGCTCAATCAAATAATCGATTGGGAGAGCAGGGTAAAGAGATTAGTGTGAGTGGCGGTGAGGAGGAGGAGGTTAGTGGGGCCCGGCTGACCATGAGTATGATGAGTCATGATATTAATGTCATTGGGGAGGAGGAGGAAAGCATGTCCGAAGCAGATGCCGAGGAGAAAGATACACAACTAGCAGAGATGGGAGAAATTAAGACGGAAGAAGAAGAAGAGGAGGAGGACGAGGCCGCGCCTGACGAAGAAGGGGCGTTGAAGGCAGACGGCAATGATGAGATCAGCGAGGATGCGATCAGAGAGGACATTAAACGTATCGAATTTGAGGATGCAAACGCCATGGAAGCAGCCGGAGAGGGCGCAAACGACAGTGACACATTAAAAAATGACGACGACAACCCCGATGACATTGGGGATGCCGGCGGCGGCGCCACATTAAAAAACGATAGGAAAGGCGACGTTGCCTACGACCATGATTCCGTCGAACGCCAGGACGACGGCCATGCCAACAATGAAGATTACACCAGCGACAACCCTGATAACAAGGATGACACAATCGACGATACTATTTGCAACGATGACCATGATGACGCAGAACGCCAGGACAACCCGCTAAACCGACGAAGCGTGCAAACGGTACAAACCAAGGCCGTGGGCGGGTCCAAGGTGGCGGCAAAACAAGGGGCAGAGTCGTGTGAGAGTTTGTCGAGTGCATTGGAGCGGGCTGCGAGCGATACGACAGAGGAGGCAGAACACGCGGTGGAGCAGACGACAACGGAGGACGCGATTGAAGAGGTGGAGCCTGATCAAGACGATGTGGTTGAGGAGGACACAATGGATGAAAATATGAAGGACAATGCGGCACACACGATATCGGAGGTGGGAGGTGAGGGGAAAGAGGATGTACAACGCCGGATGCAAATGCTTCGGGCACAGGGACAGGCCGTGGGCCGATTCAAGATGGCGGGGAAGAGGCAGAAAGCATTGCGGAGCCTAGTGGTCTCGGAAGATGAGGGGGCCACAGGCATCGAACAGGATGATGCCGATGTCAAGGAGAATGAAGACACTGATGCACACCTGGAAGTATGTGCGGTCGAGGGAGTGGATGGGAAAGAGGACGCGGATGTACAACGGCGAATGCAAATGCTGCGGATGCAGGGCCAGGCCTTGGGTCGTATGGAGATGGCGGGGAAAAGGCAGTCGGCAACGAGGAGCTTGTTGGCGTCGGAAGATCAGGCGGCCTCGGGCATCGAAATAGATGATGCAAAGTCAATAAATGGTGAGGGGGCAGACGGTGAGAATGTACAACGCCGAATGCAAATGCTTCGGACCCAGGGGCACGCCGTGGGCCGATTCAAGATGGCGGGGAAACGACAGTCGGCGATGCGAAGCATGGGGGCCTCAGAGGAACCGGAGGATGATACAGAAACAATCGGCGCCGAGACAATCAAAGGAGATAAGAGCAAAGAAGGGGAGACACTAGCCATTACAAGCAAGGATGAGGAGGCACACACGACAATGGCAAAAAGCAAGTCGAATGAATCCTTCAAGAAAAGGTTATCCAACAAAATGAAATCTCCGACATCCAAAACCCACAAAAAGGGCATGGAAGCAGATAATACAAATGCAGACGAGGTAGGTGACAGCGAGGACGAGGAGGCAGCCCCGAAATTGACAAAAAGCAAGTCCAAGGGATCTTTCAAAAAAAGCTTGTCCAACAAAATGAAATCCAAAACCCACAAAAAGGTCTCGGATGCCGCCGACGATAGGCCCTTGAAATCCAACGACGACGAATCGGCCGACGCGGAGGACACCCAGACAAAAAGGAAGAAAAAAAGCCAACTCAAAAAATTGGCAAGCAAGATGAAGACCAGCGAAAAGAAGAAGGATCGTGCTACGAAGCAGCAAACTAACGTCGGTTCGTCATCCAAGTCCTCCTCCTCGCTACGACGTCATCACAGCGAGAAGCACAGGAGGGAATCCCGTGGGCATCGACGACGCACCACGAGCACGATGATGCAAAACGGGAGCTCTCTTGATGCGAGGGTGGAAGGGGAGGAACAAAGGAGGAAATCCCGGCATAGACGACGGAACACTATTTCGGGGTCTCACGACGGGAGCTCTCCTGCTGTGGAGGGAGGGAATGCATCGACGACGAAGCCCAACATAACGGCGAGCCAGCGGGAGCGTTTGGAGATGTTGGCCTCGCGGCAAAGGGAGAGACGGGCGCAGACGCCGTAGGGCGACTTCGCGCTGNACGGGAGCAGACGCCGTCGGGCGACTTCGCGCTGAAAACCGCGATGATCGTTGCCCAAAAGGTACGCCTCCACCGTCTTGTTTTTTGAACGCTTTTTGGTTACAGCTTTGTTAACTGCTTCCGTTGGTTGGGAATTTACATCGATCGCTTCTCTATCGTCTTTCGGAATTTGCATCTAATCGGCGGAAATCGACCTTCATCCGCTCTCCCAGGCGCGAACCATTCACAAGAAAAAGTTCGACTCGGAAAACAGCAAACTCCGCGCCCAGTACCGATCGTACAAGTCCACCATTGGCCGAGCTGACGACATGCTCCCCGGTGGCGTTGACATCATCGACGCCATCACCAACGATGAGTACGAGCGCTCCGACGAGATGCAGGCCGTGTACGACCTGGTGCGCATGCGCATGATTGAAGACGGACGGACCGAGATGGAAATCGTGGCGTTCTTCGAGGGGATCATGCTGAACGAGGTCAAAACCCGCAGTTTGATAAGCCAGGTGGATTCGCTCAGGTGTAGGTTGAAGGAACACAGTCACGATGCTATTGGGAGGGCGATTGCGAAGAGGATGGAGAACAAGAAACTGGCGGAGGAGAAGGAGAAGTTGGAGCACGAGAAGAGGATGAAGCTGTTGAAGATTGCAGTGGTGCAGGTTCGGGCGATGAACAAGATGAAGGAGAATGCGATGAGCGAGGCGGAGATCGAAAAGGAGGCGGCGGCGTTGGTGGAGAAACAGGAGGCGGAGGAGAAGAAGGATTCCGAGGGAAAAACAACAGCGAGTAGAGGTATCGCCACTGTTGATGCTGCTGCTGGTAGTGTGAAAGAGGAAGGCAAGAAGGAAGATGACGAGAAGAAGGGAGGTCGGCGAAACATGATGAAAGCAGATAAGAAGGATGCTAGAAACAAGTCCATGGCAATAGTAAGTATTCCAAAAAGAGTCAGGGGAGGAACCTGTACCTACTGCCTGGTTGATGGGCCAGACGAACCATAGTACTTTAGGAGGTTGGTACATGTGCGGGAGGTACTTCTGATGCTTTTGTACTTACACAGTGGAGTACCACTGGGGGGGGACGATGGGGAAACGGCTGAATGTTGTTCGCTGATGCTAATAGTCTTCATTCCAGCAAGTCAAGCAAGCGAAGATATTATGATGTTTGATGAGATCATGTAATTTAGGCACTCCCGAGTGCAACTGATTTGCAGAGAAAGTCGCCAAGGAGGAAGACATGACCATACGACATGAATGGGACCCATTTTTGCCATCCTTTGTCAAATGTCCTCCATTATCTCTGTTGTTGCATTGAACGCATGTGTATCCTATCCCTTCTCTTATCCTTCTGCATTCAACACGTATCCCACACTTTCAAATTTTATCTGCTGCACATCATTTCACGAAAAATCTCTCATCCGAAAATTACTTGCAGATTATGAGCGACCCCAACATCAATCCCAAAACCCAACGAGTCCTCCGAGAGCTCGAGGAGGTCCAACGCAAGCAGGAAAAGCTAGAGCGACAACTTAACGCCGCCGGCATCAAGATCGCCGAGGACATTCCATACGAGGAGGCCAAGGCACGCGTCAACCTCACGGCCAAGCGGATGGGCGAGATCGGATCTTCGGACGTGGTCCATCCCGACAAGGACGAGCAGAAGCGGTTGAGGGACGAGTACTTCATGTTAGAGCAGGATATGGAGAAGTACAGCACGGCCATGATGGCGAGTGATGAGTATATTCAGGAGCAGAAGGATGCCGAGACCAAATGGGAGGTGAGTCAATACACTGCTTTTGGTTCGATTTAACTTTTTTGTTGTGTTCGTTTCTGCCCTGAGTCGTTTAATAATAATATTGTCTATCAATATGGTACGACTTCTGTAGAATGATCATGAAGCTGGGAACATTGAAGCGTGAGTCGTACACAACAAATGCGTCATATCAGTTGTGTTCACACCCATACTCTTCCTTGCTGACCCACCACTATCCTTACAACGACCGTAGTTTGAAAAAGATCCGAAGGCATATGCCAGTCAATATAAAGCGGCTTAGTGAAGCCGAGCTCGCCAACGACGTTACGCCGAATGGAAAGTACTTGCCTAAAAAGATGGCGAAGAGATTCAAGAGAGTGAATGTGCTACAAGGTGCGTATGCCTTGTATGCGTGAGCTTTGTGATTCAATTTTGCTCTGGCACTACGATCACTTCTCTCATCTATTTTAATCTCTTTGCACTGCAAACATGGTAAGTATTGCGAATTGAGCCCACTGACTTGATCAAGCTGCATCCTGCCTCTTTGGAAAACTACAGGGTCACCGGGTTGACGCTGTCGGAAAGGAGGGCTGTGTATCATCACATTCGGCCCTGTGGTGTGGTTTGGACAAAGAACAAGAGCAAACTCATGTCGTGAGTTGCTGAGTTTGCGTTTTACTGTCCTGTATCATGTTTGCTGCATTTTGTCGTAAAAGCGCTGATCCAACTTATTGATACTCTTCAATTATATTTACAATATTCTTTACAATCTGGTGGGGCTGAACATATTCTATAGCGAGAGAAAATTCAATTGGTATGTCGAGAAGGTTATGATTCTACTGAAATATATATTCTGTAATTAATTCTCGTACTAAAACACTATCACTATTTNCTCCCATTTTGGTATTATCTTTTTACCACACAGATGAAGAATAATTTTAAGGAGAATCTTGCGAAATGGGATGGTCATGTTGCTCAATATGGATGTTCCCCGGGAAACATAAAATGTAACCAAATAGGAAATCAATGTCCTGTTAGAGCCGACGGTTTCCAGGGTAAGTCAAACTCACGTTCATTTTCAGTCACTTCATGTTTTTAGACATAGTGAATTGTATTGGATATAAATCATGATATCAAGATCTCAATGCCTGTCTCCTCGCTTCTTGTTCCCACGAAAACCAATTCACAGTTGATTACGGTAAAGAAGATTATGGATACCCCGATGGCGACGTGTACGAACAGTCAGATATCACAAAAGCAGAACCAGAAGACTCTGGCGGTAAAGCTGCGAGGGAGGCGGCGGAGATGATGAAAGAGAAGAAAGCTGCCGAACGGCAGACCGGACTCAAGAAACATTATGGAAAGATTTTACTAGTTGCCAAGGTGAGTGCAGATGTATCATCGATGTTCATAGCATTGTAAACATATTCATACAAATAGCCTTTCGCTTACGCCACCGTGAAATCGCGCAGGCTAATGGCAGCTGTGAAGGTATGGATTCAGCAATCGAAATGATGGAGTCCAAGCATTCTTCGTGGGCAGAAAAGCAGTTGAGCAAGGATGGAATGGCACTCGACGACGACGACAAAAAGGCCGAGATAACCGGGTTCAAGGAAGCTCTCAACGAACTCAAGCTGGCGATATTAGGATTTGCCGAGAGATCAGGCATGAAAATGACAGGTGCAAGGGGTGTGCCGGCCAATCCCGATCCACGAAGCATGATCGAATGCAAACTCAGCGAAGAAGTTTTTGCGGCATTCAATATCTTTTGCACAGGCATCACGACACGCATGAAAGAGATCGAGACCGAGGACAAGATGACAAAGAATCTCATTTCTTCCATCATGACGATATTTGGAGATCTTCACGAAATCAATGTTGCCACATTGAAAACGCTAGGTGTCGAAAATTTTCAACCAGTGAGAACGATCAAAACGCGGAAAGATGTGTTTGAGAATATGAAGAAGAACATGGTTGTCAAAGAAGTTGCTCCAGACTTGGAAGAATCATACGATTCGGCTCCGCCCGCTGGCCGGCCACCGGGAGGAGGAATGGGAGCTGGCCTTCTTGCTGGTATTCAAGGGCGAGGAGGAGGTGGGGGCGGAGGCCGTGGGGGTCTCCTCGCCGGTATTCAAGGCCGTGGAAGAGGTGGGGACGGAGGCCGTGGCGGACTCTTGGCGGGTATTCAAGGGCGAGGAAGAGGTGGTGGCGGAGGTCGTGGCGGACTTTTGGCCGGCATTCAAGGGCGGGGAAGAGGTGGTGGCGGAGGCCGTGGCGGACTTTTGGCCGGCATTCAAGGGCGGGGAAGAGGTGGCGGAGGAGGCCGCAATGATCTGTTGTCAGGAATTGCTGCCCGAGGTCGCGGAGGAGGTGGCGGTGGTGGGCGGGGTGACCTTCTGGCCGGTATCGCTGCCCGAGGTCGTGGAGGAGGAGGCCGAGGTGGCGGTGGAGGCCGCAATGACCTTTTGGCCGGAATTGCAGCCAGAGGTCGTGGAGGAGGAGGCCGAGGAGGAGGCGGTGGAGGCCGCAATGACCTTTTGGCTGGAATTGCAGCCAGAGGTCGAGGCGGAAGTGGTAGAGGAGGCGGCGGCGGAGGTCGCAATGACCTTCTCAGTGCGATTGCTGCTCGAGGCGGCGGAGGAAGAGAATCCCGCGGAGGCGGGGGGCGGGATGACTTGATGAGTTCCATCGCCACACGTGGACGTGGAGGTGGCCCAGGTCGTGGATCTGGGGCCGCTGGCGGACGCGGCGATTTGATGTCCGCTATAGCAGCTCGTGGAAATGCCGGTCAATAGCCGTATACAGTCTACCAACAACGGAATGCCAAAATACAATTCACTTGCGCTTGCGTTGTTGCTAGATCGCTTATGCTTTCCCTAGGCATTTATCACCGATGTCTGTTGCTGATGCGCGGCCACCTCACTGCCTATGGTGTTCTGCCAATAGCGTACTCTGCTGTTGTCACTGGGCCTCTATGTAATTGCTACCACCTCCTGTAGATATTGTTTGGGGTTCGTTGGCTATCACTGCTCTCTGTTTCTGTCGAGCTTCAACCGTTGATGTCTGACCGTTTGTCCAGCGCTTGTTGCTGCTGTTAATTAGCATCTGTTACTGCCGTCTCCGCCTGTAGCTGACTTTGATGTCGCTGTTGTCAAATCGTTGCTACCTCTTGCGCTGGAAGATTCCCGTAGAGAGATGGACATACTCAAAAACAATTTTATCAAAAATCTTGTTTTCGATTATTTAGAAGACTATCCAATACAACTCATTATATATAAAAAGTGAACTTTATTCCCCCCAAAGTGAACTTAGTCCCGGACTAGTGAACTTAATTAGTGAACTTAATTCTGGAAAAGTGAACTTTTCCCCTGTGTGCCCTCTCATATCCAAGTGCACATTATGCGAACCATCAATCTACCATTTGGTGACAGAAATATCCTTGATTGTGAGTTGCAGTTTCATCATTTGCTTTCTGTTAAGATTAAGATAGAGGATCACTCATCTTCTCTGGATCCTTCACTCTTGTTGCAAGAAAAGCAACAGCTGTTTGTACGTCCTTTTGTATGTACATGCACAAAAACAAAAGTTGTGCACTTGTGTGGTGGAACTGTGCAGCAAGCTTGTCAGACAGCAGCTTCTTATCTTTGTCATATCGAATCTGGAAGAGATTAGCTGCTGTAGGAGTCTTGTATGTCTTCTTTCCCATGTATTGTGAGAACTCCTTGATAACATTATCAAGGTACTTAAACATCTTGGTTTCAAGTGCCTCATCCTTTCAGAATTCCAAGTTCATTCCCAGGTAGCTGTGCTTGTTACCTGGCTTGGTGCGGATCCTATCAGTAGGGAGAGCAGATAGTGGTTGCAAAAGTATTGAGAGCAACGATAATGCTTTTCATAACAATAAAAGATACTTGTCACAACAAGTATACTCATCTGCATCATAGGCTTGACTGAGATTTGTCTCCCAATGTTACGTTCAGTTGGTGCAGATCCTGTGAACTTGGTTGAGAAGATTAACATCGAACATAGCAAACATTTTTAGAGCAACATGAATTACTTTCACAATAAGAGTAGATAACTTTCACAACAAGAATACATATCTACTTCCCACATTTGACTGATAATCCTTTCTCAATGCTTGTACAGGACCTGTTGATGTAGTGGTTGCTGTTACAGTAGAGGAGATGGTGATCTTGATGGATGATGATGATGATGTAGGATGGAAGAAAGTTAACTTTGGGTGGTTTCTTGCTCCTTAGAAAATGGTTTGTAAGGGCTGTA
>JAZGVQ010000343.1:0-10233 GCA_037356215.1 Thalassiosira gravida | reverse complement strand
ATGCCTTGCAACTTGGTGAAAAGAGAGGTGGACGCTGGAGCCGAAATTTATTAGTCCTCTCTTTTGGTGCATCCAATTGGCAACTCTGTAAGCCGAGACTCCCATACAATGAGATTCATTTGACATCAATAGTTCACCAAAATGCATCACAAACAACAACTTGATAAAATATATGGATCACATCCCCATCTCCTCCATATTTTTCCTCATTATGATGTCTTTACATGAGTTGAATACAATTTCGACGTTCTTAGAATCTGTAGCGCAAGTTGCATGGTGGTATATTTGTCTTTCTGGATTGTTATTCTCGGCCATGAACAGGTCAAGGAAATACTTGACACCTTTGTCGTAGTAATCACTGTCGCCGAGTTTGGCGTCGAAATCGGCAAAGGCCGGGCTATCCCCGATATGTACTTCTTTTATTTTCTCTTCGTAGAGATCCTTCTTGTTAAGGAAGAGAATCATACTTGACGACTGGAAGACCTTGTTGTTGCATATATCACCAAACAAATCCACTGCCTCTGTCATTCTATTCGCGGTGGCATCTTCGAACAGGGCTTGATCGTATTCGCTCAATGCTGCCACAAAGATGACGGCAGTCACGTCATCAAAGCAGTGGATCCATTTCTTTCGCTCGTTCCGCTGGCCTCCCACATCGTACATTTCAAAGTCAACCCCATCGATTACGTATTTCTCCGTGACGATGCCAGACGTTCGAACTCGTGCCAAAAGCATATCTTGCTGCGTTGCTACGTAGTCGTCCTTCATTATTCGCTCAATTTCATTGAAGTAATACTTGACAGATTCGACGATTTGGAATTCGGCGCGTCGTTTCCACGCTAGGAGTACGCCAGGGTCGGTCCAGAGTTCTTTAATGGCAACGCCAATCTCCTCATTGATTTCGCATTGGTCATCCAATTCCAATAAGAAATTGAGTTTCTCCATCGCGACAACATCTCCCTCGTATCCGAGGTTCTTCGTCTCTGTACATAGTATTTTCATGGAAGTGATGGTGTTGTTGTACACCACTGGGGTGATTTGCTGTTTTTCGTCATCGGTCAAATCCGCACCAAAGAGCACACGCATCTGCTTGAAGACGGTGGACTTGCCGGATTCTCCGGCACCCAACAATAGAAGTTTTACCTTTGAATTGTCCATTTCTAGTTGCTTGTTCATCATTTTCTCGATTTCTTTTGATGCCTTCGCGGCAGCCTTGTCCTCCGCGCTCCCGCTACTGAGGCATGCTCCCATAGTGCCGTGTGTTGGAATGGAACCAAATCAAGAGAAAGAGACCAAATCGAATCTGATGAATGCGTTAGAGTTGCGTGGTGCGAAGGAGGGATGGTTGAAGCACGTTGAAAGATGCTGAGCAAAATGGAAAAACTGGTTGGATTTTTTCTACTTTAAAAAATCAGTAGGTGAAAAGTTAGTACGAAACCCCAAATAGAAATAATACAGCCTGCGTGAAGAAAAATCAAGCCAATTATTGTTAACATTTTCTGAGATTAGGATGGCATTGTCGCCCTACTCCCCCCGTGGTCTTCTTGCCCCTGGACACCTAATGTGTAGTTGGCCCGAAGCTATGTAAAGAACATTTCCATGTTCTCCGACGCACTTCTTCCGGGTTTGGCCCGTCTATTATTGCTCGTGCCACCAGATTTCTTTCTCACTACACTTGCAGAGAGATCTCTTGTAAAGAGATCTTCTTCGGATCGATTAGAATGTGCAACATAAGACCGGCTTACACTCGTGCCACCAGATTTTTTTCTCACTACACTTGCAGAGAGATCTCTTGTAAAGAGATCTTCTTCGGATCGATTAGAATGTGCAACATAAGACCGGCTTACACTCGTGCCACCAGATTTTTTTCTCACTACACTTGCAGAAATATCTCTTGTAAAGAGATCTTCTTCGGATCGATTAGAATGTGCAACATGAGA
Organism: Thalassiosira gravida; assembly: GCA_037356215.1. Lineage (NCBI taxonomy): Eukaryota > Bacillariophyta > Thalassiosirophyceae > Thalassiosirales > Thalassiosiraceae > Thalassiosira > Thalassiosira gravida. Next base: position 8,293 of record JAZGVQ010000343.1, on the reverse strand, counting down.
CTGGCTTACTGCCCCTCTATCCCTCGTCGTTCTTCGACTTTTTGGTTTTCTTGCTTTCTGGGTAGAGTCAGGTTTTCCACGTCTCGTTACACTTTTTGCTGAACTTTTCGACAAAGGTTCTTGCGCAGGTCTATTATTTACTGCTTCTTTAGCATCTGCAACTGATCCACTGAAGTCATTCTCGCGAAGAAACTCACGTGTACCCTTACTTTGCCTATTACTAGAAGTATGATCATGCGAGTTAGTCTCAGACTTGGCAGAGTCGTCGGATGCGTTCCTATTTTTCCGCGGTTTAGACATCGATGACTTGAAGGGTGCACCTGCATCTGGCTGTCTCATATCATTCTTCTTCTTAGCACTCGTGCCAGACTGCTGTAAAGGTGACGTACCATACCCTCTCGTAGACGTGGTGCCAAGCGTGATCAAAGTCTCGATTTCTTTTTCTTCTGCTTCCAGAGGATCTTCTTCCACAACGGCAAGATTACGTGCACTAGTTGTATCCTCCCCTGCTTCCATTTTTTCTTCTTGATTTGTTGATTGATCTTTTTTTTCCTTACTCGGTTTCCGGCTACGAGAACTGTCTCCCTTCGAACTCTTCGAAGTTACACTTTTTTTCTCGCTAATATCACTCAGGAAAAAATCATCAAACAGAGTAGTGGGCTGTGCAGGATTGTCATCACGATCCATGATACTACTGCCCTCCTCTTCCTCATTTGTTCCTCCACGTTCCATAGACACGGTGGAACTTAAATTCCCGGAATTGTTGTCGCCAATATCCTGGAAGACGAACATGGGGCCCAGATTTTCCTCGGTCAGCTTGTTATCCTGTTTTCTCTGTTTCAATGATACTTGCCGCAACATATTTTCGTTTTTCATCTTACTACGTGACTTGTGGAGATGGTACATGCTGTAGCATGTCAACATGATCCAAAGTATGGCTGCAAAAAGCCCGACTACGATGTATAAATTCTTTTTTTTGTTGACATCTTCCTCTTCGTCCTGAATGCTGTCCGCGTTCAACGCTGCAAGCATTTGAGACTGAGTTGTTGGAGCAGACGACGGCGGGTGTGTGACTTCTTCTATGATTCTTCCAGAGATATCGCTGATGGTGGAAAAAAACGTGTAAAAATTCTTTTCGGCATGGAAAAGATCGATGAGGGCAGCTGTGTTTTCTTCAATGACGTGAAGCAACAGCACTTCTGCGACAGGTGAGGGTAGTAGGGCATTGGTCATCTCGAATATGGTAGTTACATCCATCGACACCATCCATTCAGGCGCTGCCTGTTCTCCCCCTGTGTCATCTTCTATCATGCCACTACTCTCTTCCTCAAGAGCACGCCGCTTTCGGGCTTTGCCGCGTTTACGGGATACCGAACCTACAGTAGGCTTCTTTTCGCGATTACCCTGTTTTTGTTTAGTGTCGTCGACGGCGGCTGCTTGATGCCAAACTGTAGCATTTAAAACATTCACCATAGAGCCCCGAACAGAAGGCTGAGAATGAATAAAGTCGATCAATAAATCGCAGTATTTCCTAGTCTCTCGTAAGTCCATGGGTTTATTCAAGACGTTATGCAGCGTGACCACAATATTTGTTGACGTTACATCACCTTCAACGTAGGAATATTCAATCACAGGTTTGGGGCTGGGACGGAGGGTCGGTTGTTTTACAACTGCAGTAACATTTTGTATGTCTACAGTTTCAGTTAGATCCTGAGCTGGTGTGACTGGTGCTGGTGTGACTGGTGCTGGTGGGGTCGGTTGAGTAGTGGTCGGCTTGATTGTCGGTTGTTGGGTCGTACCCTCTTTCATCGGCTCTTGACTTATCGGCATCTCTGTGGGATCAGGAGTCGGCGGTGTCGTGGGTGAAATCGGGGCCCTCGTCGTGCACGGCCACTCCATGCTTCCATCTTCGCACGGGTTACGTTCATACCTGTATTGGGAGAGGAAGTGAAAATGTTCATACCACATCAATATCAGCAGTAGGAAGAAAAGGAGTGAGCAGCAACTAATCAGGAGACATCAATCATACCATATCCGCCCTAGGAATCCACGAGGTTTAATAAAATGTCTGTCCTCCGTGGCCTCACTGAAGGGATACACGGTCACTCCCGCACCATCGTATATTTCAATGTCTAAGAAAAACAAAATCAAAATGAGAAAGTATCGGCGCATCTCTATTGAGGAACAAATGCTGGGGGCATGACTTCACAAAATAAGTACAATGTAACGAAAGTGTTATTGCCTACTCACCCTGAGTCTCCGCCTGAAGTTGAAACCCACTCTCCCCTGAATATGAGCTTCGTTGGTACATAATGTCATTGGTCGAGAGCGTGATGTAAAACGATCGCGACCCTCCCCCGCCTCGAACCGCTGCCTGAGTAAATTTTTCGAACGGAATGTTCGCAAAGTACGAGTCGCAATTTGCCGCAGTCTCCGCGTCGCAACTCCCCCGACTACGAATCCGTCCCTCTGCCACCTTGTCGAAGCTTTCCAGCTGTCCCTCGTGTCCGACCCAGGATCCCTCCTTGGAGTACACCTCGTACGAGACTCTTCCCGCGCTGGCTGTGTAGAAGGATAGTCCTTTGATCATGAGGGTCTCGGCGTCAGGCTTGGTTTTGATTTCAAAAATGATCCCAAAGGATCGGGCTGTGTCAATGTAGAGATCAGTGTCGTAGCCGGTTTGGACCATTTGGTCAAATGCGCGGGTAGGTGATGATGACGGGCTTCTCGTCGGCCTGAAAATACGGTGGAGACGTAGCAAAAAGGATGAGCTGTGAGCTAACACGCCTTCACAAGAATGTAATAGCAAAATACCCCCCACAAGATTCATTGCTCAAATGTGATAAATCAGTTTCACAATCAATAATGATTGCGGCAGTTTACGCATGAGAGACCGTGTGAATACANAACTCCCTACTTACAAATATATGTTATGTCCCTTGATATATGGCACATGGCAGTATTAGACTGTATGGTGGCATCAAGATATCATCATCTGACCCACAATGTATCAGCAGTTGTCCTGATCACTAACAATATTATTATAACCATCATAATCATATATCATCATACACCCATCACACTTACCTTAATATCTTAGAGTCAACTAGAGGTAGTGCAATGCTGACATACACTGAGCTGAGGATGTTCTAGTTTGACAAACTGAAGTACATACCTTGGCTATTGGTGCACAGTAAATTGAGAGTCTATTTGATTGATTTTAAACTTTATCCATAAATAGCTTATACCTTACACCTAGAGATACTATCCTAAGAGGTCTAAAATCATAAATTCAACAACACCAGTCTATCAATCCCATGTGTTTTCCCTCTTCTTTGGGCTTATACTCAAACTGAGCAACTCAAATCTAGTACTGGTAGGCAGATTATCTCCCTTTACAAGGAATTGATCATGGCAAATCTCCTGAAGGTAAGAAATAGCATCTAGTTAAAGTTCTGTGAGAACATCCTTTCTCTTCTTTAGCTCTCTGTCCACATTAAACACATCAGAGCTGGCATATATCCACCTTTGAGTTAAATGTCATACTACAATACATGCCAAGGTTATTGGAATAACTCTTCTGCACTCCAAAATTTGGTACACCCTATTTAGAATACTGCTAAATAAAATGAGTGTTACCTTATTTTCTAAATTGATTTTAATTTTTTAGAGTGTTTCTTATCACATTGTATGAAAGCTTTCATCCTTACCACCACCTGATGGTTTACCACTTCAAATCCACTTGGATCCTCACAGTATCAAAATGAAGTTATCATCCCTCCAGCCAACCCATGTCTTAAGATATGATCTCAAACATATCCTTGACTGGCACAAGTAAATGCTCTTCCCATCCATAAGTACAGATGGCATTCACAACATGTAACATAAGATGCATGTTTGTAGCAATTGGTACATTGTCATTATTGGTGAAGCACAAAGTCCAATGATTGTGTCTGCTTGGATCAATGCAATCAACAATGTGATAGTCGGGAAGTGGCTTAAGAGCCGAATCCAAATAGTTATCTTTATTGCCCATGTCACCAGATATTGACTGGCAACTAACCTCTTTGACTACAGAACCCAGATTTTAATATATACTTGGTCACTGAGATAATCAGATGCTTTGTTTATATTTCTTTGGCCCCCATATACAACGTTGAAGTCTGACAGTATCACACATACATTGATAATTGACATTGAACGGGCCTTTTGTAAGATGTCTTTTGAACAGAGATTCAATGGGTGGTCATACAAGGCAGGGAGTTTCATCAATATATTCCTTCTCAATTGATTTTACAGTCCGCTTCAAGTTTAGTGTTTGTTCAGCTCATTATCTGAGCCAACAAGCATGGACTTCTGAAAAAATATCACCTAATCTGCAGGTATGAATAAAGTTTCCAAATTCTACGGGTTTCAGGTGAAGGAGGTCTTGAATGATAGCATTTATATTGTGCCCAACCTGGATTTTGTCTTTCAATTTGCAAGCAACATCATTGTTTTGGTGGAGGATGTCCCTGATGGTATTGTATGTTAACATACACCTGCTCTGTTGATCTGATGCCTTCTTCATGTGTTCATCCTCTTGCATGTGTCAGACTTCCATGGCAGTCTATACATGTGTGGTGTCTGCTCCACACAGGCTGTCATCATTGATGATATGACCACTTGAATTAATACCTGAGTGAGTATAAATAGAAGTGCAAGTGTTTGATGACATAAATATAATGACAGAAGTATATAATATTGAAACTTACCAATGGAAATCTCAGCATCCTTCATATCCTGATATCATAGTTGTCCATTCTGAAACAATTGAGCCTTGCATTTGTTATGGATAGTTTTGTGCACACCAATATATTTTAGTTAGAGACCCATCATTTAGATATACCCATGAACGTATCAAAACCTAGAACTATTATCGTTTCAGAGTCCAACATTCCTGTTCCAATAAAAGACTTGCCAATGTGTCTCTTCTTTGTAGATGCCTCAAGCAATTCCAAAACACAAAGAAAAAATCCAGTAGAGCTCTTTCTTCCTGGGGTTAGCATCAAGGTTTAAACCTTTGATTCAAAGGTGCGCTGTAAATAGCTCTTTTTAATGTTTCTTACCAACTTTTGGTTGCCTTTTCCTACCACAAACAAGCTAGATAGACCCCTAAAAAGAAGCCCACTATTTTACGGATTCTTGTTTGCTAACTCATCATGACCGAGGTTAGCGTATTCCGACCACTCCACAGGTAGTCATACCTCACCTGGCTGAGCTTGCTAACACTATGATAGGTACTGGCCTGCGGCAAACAACGTCAAGTTCTGGAATTACCGATATAAGGACGATCCAAGCCCGCCAGTCCGTCTGAAAAAAGACCAAACCGGATCGTCGGTGATAGCGACACCACCGTCACAACCATTGTTGACAGCAGCATCGCCCCTGCAAACTTTGTCAATACCACACACTGCGCCTGGAATAGGGTTGACACAACGCCGAATCTGAAATGCCAATCACTTTCGCGCAAAGCCAAAATTGCGGACGCAGGCTTCATTTCGATTTTTACGACGACAACTAAGTGAATTTCTAAAATGCAAAAACTATACAAGTGAACGTAACTAAAGAGAGTGGAATCAAGGGGTGACGGTACCCCACAACAAATCCGCGGCGCGTGCCGCTGGTGAACCCTTCATCATCTTCAAAAGAGGAATATTCAACGACAGGTTTAGGGCTAGGATGGAAGGTCAGCGAGGCTAGCGAGATCGGCTGAGAAGTGATGTACTTTATTGTAGGTTGTTGGGTCGTCCCATCTTTCGTCGGCTCTTGACTACTAGGCATCCCAGAGGGATCCAGAGTCGGCGGTGGAGTAGTGATCTGCGTTGTTGCCGGCTGTTGGATCGTCCCCTCTTCCATCGACTCTTGACTTATCGACACCGCCGTTGGATCAGGTGTCGGCGGTGTCAGGAGTGATAACGGGGCCCTAGTTGTGCACGGCCACTCCATGCCGCCATCCTCGCACGGGTTGCGTTCATACCTGTGAACACAGAGGAGGCGAAGAGAAAATATTCATAAAACATCAATAATATCAGCAGTCGGAAAAATCAAAGTGAGTAGCAACAAATTAGAATCTATCAATCATACCATATCTGTCCTAGGAATCCACGAGGTTTGATATAGTGTCTGTCCTCCGTGGCCTCACTGAAGGGATACACGGTCACTCCCGCGCCATCATATACTTCAATGTCTAAGAAAAACAGAATCAAAATGAGGAAGTATCGGCGCAGCTATATTTTGAGTACCATTTCTTGGGTGGCGCGACAACACAAAGTAATAACAATGTACCAAAATTACTATTGCCTACTCACCCTGAGTCTCCGCGTGAAGTCGAAACCCACCCTCCTCTGAATATGTGCTTCGTTTGTACATGATGATATTGGTCGTGAGCGTAATGTAAAACGATCTCGACCCTCCACCGCCTCGAATTGCTACCCGAGTAAAATTTTGAAACGGAATCTTCACAAAGTACGAATCGCAATTTGCCGCCGGCTCCGCGTCACAACTTCCCTGACTATGGATCTGTCCCTCTGCTACCTTGTCGAAGCTGCCCAGCTGTCCCTCGTGTCCGATCCACGATCCCTCCTTGGAGTACACCTCGTACGAGACTCGCTCTACGATGGCTGTGTAGAAGGACAATCCTTTGATCATGACAGTCTCAGCGTCGGGTTTGGTTTTGATTTCGAAAACGTTCCCAAAGGACCGGGCTGTGTCAGTGTAGAGATCGGTGTCACGGCCAGTTTGGAGCATTTGTTCAAATGCGCGGGAGGGTGATAACGACGGGCTTCTCGTCGGCCTGAAAACACAGTGGAGACGCAGCAAAAAGGGTGGCTGAGCTCACATACATACACATGCACTTCATTTTGTGGAGCAGTAACAAACGATACTCCTGTAATTCACAACACTTTCATTCAAGAGCGATAATCATCTGCTCGATCGATAGCGAGCAAGACTGTCTACGCATGAGAGACCTTGTGGCTGTACATGCCAAATGGCATACCTCAAACGATAAGTGTATCGAAAATCACACTATTTCCCGAATGTGATAAATCATGTCGCAACCGATGGCAACTGCAATGATTTACGCACAAGAGAGCGAACGGTTATCCATATCTCATTGCATTTTCCCAACAGCAGATACACCAAGAACCTTCAACAACCGCACTCTTGCCCGAATGTGATCAATTAGTTTCTGATTGCGGTGACATATGCATGAGAGACCATGTGTGCAAATGTCAAATTACATCTTCTCAACAACAATTTGCAGCAACAAGCAAACTCTCGCAGAACGCAACGATGGTTTAGCATGATGGTAACTGTAGTTGCACATGAAAACCCGCCTCAAGTATGTTCCCCAATTGGTCACATTGGCAAAAAAGTGCGATCGCAATCACTCGAGTCGGACGATAAAAACGACACTTACAAATCTGTCGGCCGCCTCGTCGGCCGCGGCGTCGCATCCGCCACGCTCACAGCCTCCAATGCATTCACGCTCTCGAAGAACTGCGTCCCCCTATTCCTCCCGCGAGTCCGAAAGTCCTGCACCAACGTGCGAGCCGCGCCATTGATGCTCTCCTCGATGATGAGATCCATGTCCTTGTAGGGAGGGGGGCGGTATTCTCCAGTGATGGTCATGGATACGTCGATCGCCGAGGAGGAGGTAGGGAGATGTCTCCGACCACGTTTTTGTTGTTGTTCGAGAGATAATTCGATAGTCCTAGTCGATCCGGTGATGGTATCATTCCACTGCAGCATTCTCTGCCTCCCCCTCCTCCTTCCATTATTCCCAATGTACGACTGACCCACCACATTGGCTCTGTTAATAGAAACCCTCTCCTCCTCCATCCTCTGCGCTAAAAATTCCAAAACGCCCTCCGAGAACACGCCCTGTTCAATGTTGCCGAGCCTTAGACTCGGAAAGTTATCCCCTAATAGACTCATGATCATGTTCGACACGAGAGGTTCTAGGGGTGTATCGCAACCCGTGGCGGCGAAGCAAACTTGACCGGAGGGGCACGAGGTCGTGCCGCAGGGGGTAGAGCAGGTGAGCATGGCCTCGATCCAGTTGGCGCCGCACATGTTGTTTCTGTAGGGATCCTCCAATTCCTCCTCCTCCTCCTCTTCCTCTGCGCCATTGTCGGTGGCGACAGAGCAGCCGGTGTAGCCGTAACACTTGTGTCCGTCCGTGGTGCAGTCGGAGTCATCTCCGGAGGGGCAGGGTTCGAAGCAATTCTTTTCAGCGTCGGCCCAGTTG
>JAZGVQ010000341.1:0-10049 GCA_037356215.1 Thalassiosira gravida | reverse complement strand
ATTCATCCAACTTGGGTTCTAATTCAACACCTGTCCTTAAATCATCCAAAAATACACCACCTCATCATTGACAGACATAGTGATTTGCTATTGGGCAAGAATGATAGTTGGTTGAGAGTTCTGAAGAGCAAGGTGGCTCAAAAAATGTATAAAACCTTTTCTACTAAGATGGTTTAGGTAGACTATTGAGCTTGGCAGATCCCATTTTCTCAAAATTTTGCTAAAAGTAAAGTGGGCTACAGGCTGGAAAGGGTTGAGTTGCCCAAATGCTAAAACAGACTATCATAATTCAATATAGATGCATTGTCTTCATTATAATATGCCTCAATGGTAGTAATATGTCTGCTGAAAGGTTGTAAACATGCATTCATCATAAAACAAGGACTGTGGTTTTCTATACATCAATATAGGACCTTTGCAGCCATTGGTACATTTGACATATTGGTCACAATTAACGTAGCACCCCAAAATCCGTTTTTGGCAGTTACATCCCTCCAGACCACTCTAAAACAAATCTCTATACAAATCTTCTTAATGATCTTGAGTTACGACCATCATCTACCACTTTAGCTACTTGGATCATCACAATGGACCAAATTATAAGCTCAGGACAAGTTTTGGTCACAATTAACACATATGCGGGTATCAAGCTGTTACAAAAAGCTTCTGATTAATATTTTGACAGATGAGTCAATTGCATAACCCCCAGTTCAAAACACTGTGATGACCTTTAAATAGATCCAACTCTTATGTAGAAAATAATACCTTCATCTAACACAAAAGTTGATATCCCCTTTACCTCAAATTTTGGCCAATATCAGTATTAAACAACTCATCACAATCATACTGTGATTAGGACTAAGCCACAATAGGCTGAACTGGCTCAACATCAAGCTTGTCTGCAAACATGATACATATGGCTTGCTTTTGTTCCACTCATAAAGAGGCCTGAGCTCTGTCTCATTGCACTAGTTCATGATAGATTTGACATCACAATGCTCCTCTTCCAGTTGATACCTAATTTGCCCTTCCAAAGAGCTTGTTTCTTAGTTTGTAGACCACCTTTTCACACTGTTCCAATGCAACAGTTTTTACCATGGAGGACAAACCAACCATCATCTGATACCTAAATGTTGTTCCCTTCTTCTGTGTGTGCCATGGATAAATTTATGTGTAAACTCAAATGCCTTGTGGAAAGACAATACTCTGTTGTTGATGAAATTCTCAAATACCACCCTCTCCAAAGCTTGAGATTGCTTCTCTAGCTGTATTTGCAGTTGACAAATATCTTATTGAAGTTGTGCCACATTGAAGTCCTACCCTATTTGTTGCACATCTCCCTTGGTCTTGTTAGGGCTCATCTGCAGTTGTGCTTGGTTGACACTGGGGACTGTGAGATCCTTTTGGCTCTTGACTTTATCTAAAAGCTTGCAAAGTTATGCCCATAAATGTTGAATTTTTGCCCTTTTGCATGACCATGCTCTTCCAGACTCTGTATCTTCTTCAACCAATGCTGCAGCCAAGCTTTGACTTCATTTATGTGGGACTGGCTTCCATAAGTTGAAGGTTCCAAGCTGATGATTTGTGTTACGCCATCAATCAAAGGTTTCTGTTTGGGGATGACAGTATCAATACCTTGCCAAATATTTGTTCAACAAAATAAGATGCCTTAACTTGCTTGTTTGAAGAACAGAGCTCGTCATAAGTACAATGCTCATCCTAGTGCAATCTCAACACTTCCTTTGTGAGAGAAGACAACTCTACCATAGCCTTTGCTTCCACAGTAATATGCGCGTTTATGTGAATTTTGACCATTTTCGATAAATTTTGCCAAATTTGCCATTTATTAAACGAAAAAAAACGCACCAAAGATCAAATAGACCAAAAAAAGAAACGAAAAATTGAATATAATTGGTGAAAATAAAAGATGATTTTTTTTAACGTAGTGAACTTAAATGAACTTAATTGAATTAAGTTCACTAAAGTGAACTTAATTAAATACTAATTAAGTTCACTTAAGTTCACTAATTAAGTTCACTTTAGTGAACTTAATTCGAATTAAGTTCACTTTAGTGAACTTAATTAGTGAACTTAAGTGAACTTAATTAAAACAACTCCCCCGCGGCTGCCGCCCCTCCCTCACTGAGCTCCATCGTTAGAAGGCGTGACGCCATAGAATTTGGATGCAGAGAGGGGCGATCGAGGTCATATCGCTGGGCGGCATCGTCATCATCGTCGCGGACTCGGCCGACCTTCGCTCCTCGTGCAGTTCTCCTCGGCCCTCCCTCGCGCTCGCGTCCAATTTTCTTGAGCTATCGTTAGAAGGTGTGACGCCATAGAATTTGGATGCAGAGACCGTCCAACCGCGCCAATAGCTCACCACGATATACCTGATGGCACCATCCACACCTCCTAGAGGCAGGGGGTACCGTGGTTGACTGTGGTGCAAGCCTGACGGCTTTGGTTGCTCAAACGCCAACGCACGCCATCGCAATCGCTCGAACGCCAACGCACGCCATCGCAATTGGAGAGCCTCGCACCATCGCCATCGCCAGCACCATCTCTCTCACACCATCTCCATCATCGAATCATCTCCCTCCATTGTCGCCATCGCACCATCGTCATTGCCACGTGTCATCCTCTCCGCGGCTCGGTCAATCAAATCAATATTCTGGAGGGCACACCAAGGGGTGGCTAATGCCCGCCTGTGCAAACACAAAAAGGTCCAACTCCAGCATTTGGACGTGCAGCGGAATCCCCCAGAGCTCCCGAGAGCAGCAAGGGCCCGCAAAAAAGACGCAGGTTTGCGGTTCTGTTAGACACGCAACAAACAGCCTCAGTGGACACGCAACAAACACCAGATGTACAGTGCAGATACAGCCGCACAGCAGCAGCAGGCAATGAGAAGACCCAAGGTATCGATCGCCTCGAGGCCATGGATTTCCATGGACGAGGCCCAACGCGAGGCCTCCGCCCGAGGTTGTCGTTGTCGGGGGAGTTACAGAAAAATCTGAGGAGGTTCTGTCCTTGGGTGTTATTTAGACCCAAGGTTCTGTCCTGCCACCTCCGCAGCCTACCCTTTCCAGCATCGCACCACCTCCGCGTCAACTCCCAGCCACTCATGCCGAGGATACTGCGCCAGTTATATACGTTCTAGGGCTTAATGTTTTTTAATAGGAGTACTACTTACTTATTGAGACGACACAAATAATAATAGTCATCCCACAAATGCACTCCGATAACAAGCATTCCACTTGCTTTTTTCCTGCATAAACAAAGCGCTACTTGGTGTCGAATAATTGATGGAATGACGACGCCACGCAACAAATCTCTTCCTCTCTGTTGTTGTGCGCGCCGATGTGAATGATTACAAGTCAACAGGCATGAGTTGGACAATAAAAAGTTCTGTTCTAAAAGGTTTAATATCTGAACTACACAGCCAATATGTGCACCACAGCAACACCACCAATATCTCTCCGCACCAATAAAATCGCTAACACCACTAATCCCTCCACAAAATTCACAATATAAGCCATCACAGCTAACACCACCATTCTCTCCACAAAATTCACAATATAAGCCATCATGGCTAACACCACTATTCTCTCCACAACATTTCACAACGCGAGCCCTATGGGCACTAATAACACCATGATTCCCTTCAAACAAACATAAGTACAAGGTGAAGGAATATATCACCTAACTGGGAGAATAACGCTGCCTTGGTGTGCGGTTCCTCTTTGCTCTACGACTACTGGGAGGTACAGTATACGCTCCTGCAGCAGATGATTCAGACACATAATTGTCATTGTGCCTGGGAGGTAGGCCGTTTGCGACACTCTCGGTTTGCCTACTTCTAGCAGTGTTGAAAGTGAGGTCTCCAGGAGAGGTGGGTGGCATATTCGCTTTAATCTCGGCTGGAACTTTTGTTTGAACTCTAGAACCAACTGATTCATAGCTTTCACTTTCAGAAGACATAGAATGTTCACCTTCACTGCTGCTGCCACTCGGGGATCCACCTCCACCACGCTGGGGGGACTTGGCACTGCCACGCTGGGACCCACCTCCACCACGCTGGGTGGACTTGGTACTGCCGCTCGGGGACCCACCTCCACCATGCTGGGAGGACTTGGTACTGGTACTGCCACGCTGGGACCCAACTCCACCATGCTGGGAGGACTTGGTACTGCCGCCCGGGGACCCAACTCCACCATGCTGGGAGGACTTGGTACTGCCACGCTGGGGGGACCCACCTCCACCACGGGAGGACTTAGTAGACTTAGTACTACCATGCCGAGATCCAACCCCACTACCTTCATCACTTTGGGAAGGGGGCTTGCAACTGCTGTCTTGAGAGGACTCAACGTTATGTTGGGTAGACTTGTGGCTGTGGCCTTGAGAGGATCTGCGGCTGCCTTGAGACTTGCTCCGAGCAGACGAGGAATGGCTAGGACGCCCTTCTCCGCTTGAGGCCTTACGACCTAGACTAACTGCGTTGTCAAAGTGGGCAGAGAATTCAGAAGAATTGACTTCATCATGGTACCACGCATTTGTATTCGTATTGGACATAAGAGGAGTTTCTCCATTTGCGCCAGGAGTGCTCATGTTTTGTGCTCGATCTGTGTGATAGCCACTTCCATTGCTGCCTCGAGAGGAGGAACGACCCATAGGACATTCGCTGTTGCCACCACGCGAGCAACTTCGAGGGCTGGGGGGGCTTGGAGAGGGGAATTCGCTGGGATGAACTTTTCTCAGCGCCTGATCAAGATTCCTCTTATGGTAATGGAAAGAACCTGCTTTGCCACGAGGGCTGTCTACGCTTGAAGACTTACGACCCCTTGCATGATGGCCTCCACGTTGATCAGAGGACTTGCGATGAACACGAGAGTGTTTGTGACTCGAGGAGCGGCTCAAGGAGCGGCTCGAGGATCGGCGAGTGCTGTCTACTACGCTTGGAGACTTACGAAACCTTGCATGATGGCCTCCACGTTGATCAGGGGACTTGTGACTCAAGGAGCGGCTCAAGGAGCGGCTCGAGGATCGGCTCGAGGAGCGGCGAGTGCTGTCCACGCTTGAAGACTTACGACCCCTTGCATGAACGCTCGGAGACTTACGACGCCTTGCATGATGGTCTTGGCTTGAGGAGCGGCGACTTTTTGAGCGGCGGCTAGAGGAATTGCGGCTCTTGGACTTACGCCTAGACAACTTGCGGCTAGAGGAGTGGCGGCTCTCCGACCGGTGACTAGATGACTTGCGGTTAGAGGAGTGGTGCATAGGTGATGGTTCCCTGGAGGAGCTACTGCTCAAGGACTGACGGGAGTGCGAGCGTCTGGAAGACCTGCGGCCTGAGTGAAATTGCCTTTGTTCTTGGTTTTGATTTTGACCATGGCTGTTATCTGACGCATAGTTCAGCGCACCCTCGTCATTGTCCTCGCTTTCAAGGCTGAACACGATGAATTCTGTCCCATTTCCGGATTTTGGGAGCATATCATACTTGCGAGGAAGGATGGTGTCATTAGATGCTTGGCGTGCCTTGAGAACGCGCTTGACTGGCCTTGCGAACAACTCAACGTGGAAAACGCAAGCAGTCTTGAGGGCTTGTGTCCTTGGTCCATGCACTTTCTCTGTAGTGTCTTTGACATTCTTCACGTTGATATCATGACGAGAAAGCTGAAGATCCTCGTTACGTGTATTTCCATTATCATCCTGGTAACGAATCTGATGACTCCCCTTGGTGTAGACAGCCTCCATCTTTGACCCAACAGCTCTGTTTCCCTTTTTATGGACGATTATCACACGGCGAGGATCGATCTTGCTGACGATGAGGATGGTGTTCTTGGCAGTCATCCCGCCTGAAGGAACAATCCTCAGATCCCATCCGTTCTCAGTATCATCCACGTATGTCTCCATAACAAGTTGCGTGTGGGGGCTATCCTTTTTTGGGCGAGTAACTGGTAAGGCATCCATTACCAATCCCGACTCATCCACGGTGAAGTCAGCAAATTGAGGATCTATCATATCACATATGGTTGTCTCTGGATGTGATGCAGACTTGGTTGCGGTCGATGCTTGTAGGTAGGATGGGTCGTCTCCTTCGGCTTCGGCTTCCTCGTCCCCTTCGGCTTCCTCGTCTTCTTCGGCGTCCTTGTCGTCTTCGGGGTCCTCTTCTCCTTCGGGGTCCTCGTTGTCTTCGTCGTCTTCGTCGGTCGGGTGGATATCAATACCAAGGACAAGTTTGACTGTCCTGACGAAGAATTTGGACCACTTCTTGGGGTGGATACTATAGAAGTTGGGATTGGAATTGTAGACAGTGTGTGGCGTTGCAATCGGTGAAATGGTCTCGTTGGTCAGTCCCTCCTTCAGCTCCTGGAATGCTGGGTTTGTATAGTTGATCTCTGCCCGTTTCCACCCGGTGCTGACCCCTTCACTATCTTTAGGAGAGCTGGGTTCTTTGCCAAAGTGCAGGTATTTCCTTCTTCTGCCTCGACGTGATGTCATCTATTTGATCATATTGTTGTGATCAAGTTGTGATACTGATGTCTGTTTTGTGAGGCATTGCGAATTTGATCAATGGTGCTTTGGGCAAGGGTTTCATCGATCTGATGAGCGTGAACAGATTCTGTCATTGGCATTGGTCAAATTCGATCGCATCCATGCTCAAACATGCTGGCTGGCAGTGGCTGGCGTTGTAGTTTGAGTAGTCATATCATGGGTCAAATTCCATCTCATTCATGCTCAAACATGCTGGCTGGCGTCTTACAGCTTACCGGTACCTGCACTCAACCATTTGTCCGCCTACGGTGCACATCGATGTCCGTTGAAAGCTTTTCGGCGGAATTCCAGCCCCCAACCCACACTCATCGCGTCGTTTCGCATAAAATGAGACGATTTGAAGGGCTAGTACACGCGCCCACAATCAACAATGAAAATCTGACAGAGCGCGCGACCGTTGGATGACTAATTTAGACGTCGACGCAAGGTCGACTTGGTTGTTGCGGGTACCGGTAAGCTGTAGTTGATGGAGGAGGGTCTTCAAATCGAACGTTTTTTTAATTTAGAAAGAAATCTTCACTATTCGATCGGATTTTCTTACTTTAGTAGCGATTTATCTATCATTTAGTTTTCTTCACGAATTCCTATCGATCACCATCGAATTTCAACGAACGGGGGGAGGAGGAATAACAATCGAAGGTCCGTTGCATGAAATTTTGGAGAACGGGGAGAGTATTTGAAGATTAGAGAGTTTGTCTTGTTTGGAAGCCCGAAGATGACCTCCGAATCCGAATGCGCAATCAACAACCTGCTGCTCACTCTATCACAATGATGGCCGCCAACGCTGATGTTGTCAACAAATTATCACATTAAGCAATAGTAGTCATGAGTGGGAGCAATGGCAGAGGGAGCGGTCGAGTCAGTGGATCCGCTGCAGTCAATGGGCGAGGTCACGAAAGAAGGAGGGGAAATAGTGGCAGAGGCAGAGGCAGCTTTCAACTCGGAACAGATCTACCAAATAGGTCTAGCAGGAACAGTATTATGGCATTTGGGTTGGATCTGGTAGGATTTGGTGAGACCAGGCAGAAATGTAGGGAAGGTTTGCGTCTTAGGAGGTTCCGTGCTCACTATGGAGTTGGCCCTGCGACTATCAAAGCTCTACATGATGATTTGAAACGCTACCAGCCATGGAAGCCTCATGATCTGACTTCTCTCTTTATGGCCGTGAGCTGGCTCAAATTGTACGACACAGAAGAAGTCCTGGCCGGGAGATGGGATTTTGGCGAAGAATATTGCAGGAACACAATAAAGGAATATGTATCAAGAATCCAAGCAATGAAACCATTGAAAATCAATTTTAATGGATTGGGCCCTGACTGCCCGTTTTGCCCTGTCGACACAGTACACATCCGAAGTCAAGAATTCAGATGCAACCCAAATAGCAAGTGGTGGTCACATAAATTCAATGGGCCCGGAGTCTCATTTGAGGTCGTAAATGATCCCATTGAGAGAAAGATAAGGTGGATCAGTGGGCCAAAGCCAGCGAGTACAAATGATCTCACATTTCTCCGTGGAGGTACAAAGGGAAAGGAGAAGCATTGGGACAAGTCATCACTTTATTTTCACGTGCCAAAAGGTGTCAAGCTTGTTGGTGATTCAGCATATCGTGGACAGCCAGATAAAGTGACCACCACCAAGGATGCTCACAAACCAACAACAAAAAAATTGTTTGCCAGGATGAAGTCGATGCAGGAGACATGCTTCAAGAGATTGAAGGACTTCAAAGTATTGCGAGAATCTTTTCGCCATGGCAGTGGCGAGATCGATAAGCTGGAAAAGATTAAAAAATCTTTTGAGGCAGTGGCTGTGTTGCAGGAATATGAGTTTGAGACTGCTGAGCATGGATTGTTTGAAGTATAACTTTATTTAATCATATCAGCTAGCGAATCATGGAGCCAGTGCTGGCTACCTGCGAACGTCCTCACCTCTTTATTGATTTAGAGACATAGTACGATTAAAGAAAGTGGATCGTATTGGTTTGACGCTTCCTAGAATTAAATGTATTATTATCAAATCTACCCTTCATATACTTTTTTATTCCCCTTGTTAACTTTATTTGATGCACTCAAACCAATCTAAAAAGCAATATTTTTGACAGGTGGAAGTCAAATTGATGCACTCGCCCCGGTTCACCCGTCGAGATCGTTTGCTCGCCAACGCCGACGCCGACGCCAACGCAACTGCTGATATTATTTAATCATATGCCCTTATCGCTAGCTCCTTCAAATACGTTTTCATTCCCCGTTTGTTTCGTTTATATGCCCAGAACTGGGCACCCTTTTGCTTGGCTATTTCATTGTACACACGTGTTGCAAATACAGATTTTGGGAACTCCATATACGCACCGCGAGTCTTTTGGAGCTGTTCCGGTTTCATCTTCTCATGCATTTTGTTGGCCACATCAACTTCAAGTAAAGGTTTGGCAGAATGTGTATCCCAATATGGGTAGCCTCTTTCATTGAAACGAGACCTTGCATACTTCCTCACGTACTCCTCTGCGGCGGCATCATCCTGTTTCACTTGCTGCTTCTCGGCCGCAACAAGTTCTTGAAGGTCTCTATAATACTTTGCAAAGTTGGGATATTCTTTGAAGCGAGTGTCAGAATTAAGGACTTCTTCAATGCTCATTTTGTGAATCGACGATGTGGGATTTAATAAGGCTCGCTTGAGATCCTTCTTTGCATCACTGTGCTGCCAAGCTTTTGGTTTTGGGCCAATGTATCCATTATTCAGTCTTTCTATCAATTCAGCCTTTCGCCTTGCTGTGACCGGTAAGCCTTTCAGCTTCAGCATTTGTTTGAGTTCTTTTATAGTCTTTTTCTCAAGCGGATCACCAGCAGACAGACTCTTAGATTGGATATCATCCCCTGACTTTGCGGTTCCAGTACTCCTGGGTTGCATCGTATTGGTCGGTGGCGGACGTCGGGTGGCGATTGGGGAGGAGGAGTGGGCCGAGAGGACGAGGAGGAGACAAATGGATGCGCTGGCGGCCGCTCAGAGGAGTAGGGGTAGGGGGGGGAGGAGGAATGACGACGACGACGACGTTCGTTGGATCGGAAGAGGAGCGCGAAGTGAAACTAGACGAACTTAATTCACCAAGTGAATTTAATTAGTGAACTTAATGGAGGCAAGAGGATGCATCGGCGGCCGAGTAGGGGTAGGGGGGGGAGGAATGACGACGACGACAACGTTTGTTGGATCGGAAGAGGAGCGCGAAGTGAACTTAAATGAACTTAGAGTGAACTTAATGGAGGCAAGGGGATGCATCGGCGGCCGCGCGGGCGCGGAGGAGTAGGGGTAGGGGGGAGGAGGAGGAATGACGACAATGGCGTTCGTTTGATCGGAGGAGGAGCGCGAAGTGAACTTAAATGAACTTAATTGAATTAAGTTCACTAAAGTGAACTTAATTAAATAATTAAGTTCACTTTAGTGAACTTAATTTGAATTAAGTTCACTAAAGTGAACTTAATTAGTGAACTTAAGTGAACTTAATTAGT
>JAZGVQ010000340.1:0-10131 GCA_037356215.1 Thalassiosira gravida | reverse complement strand
TAAGAGTGAACCTGGTAATTGTAATACAATAATGTGATTATAGATTTGAGTCAGTTCCCTTTTTTAAAGTATGTCTCTGCTCAAGATATTTATTGGTGCAATTACTTTATGAGATAAATCTCTAGAGACGCAACACCCAAACATATATTTGTGAAAAATGGAAACAAATTGATGGTTGGGGCTTGAGATATTTGTGGGGTTGGGTTGAGTCCAGTCAATCATAAATTAGGACACCCTGCCATAACCAATTTCTCAGGGATATGCAGCAGAATGGGTCAAAAAGGCCAGTTGTCTGTGTCAACTTGTGGCACGAGGCAATATTTGGGAGTCTTCTTTCAACGGTCTCTCGTGAGCGATCGCACATCACACATCACACGGCGCCGCGCCGCGGCCGGCGGTCGGACTGGAACCGGATTCCCGCCAAAAGATGATGTGTTTCCCTCGAAGAGGAGTATCTCGCATCTCGCCCTGTCCCCCGCCCGTCCACCATTCATTCACCAGTCGATGATGATGGGCGGAAATGAGGGAGATGATCGATTGTGAGATCGAACATGTTGTTGTTGGATGAGATTTGATGAGCGCCCACATACAACCACTACGATGACATAAAATCCTCCTTCGCATCACTCCTCAACGTGCCCCGGTTCTAGAGAGACCACCACATTAGTAGCGTGTTCCCAATGGGTGAATCGGAGCAGCGGTGCTTTTCCATGATATCATGATCGGACACGAACGTTTGGGCGGCACTCTCGCCTCCTGTGCGTGATGCTGCTTCCGCCACACGGCCAGCCTTCAGAGCCCTGTGTACAACTATCGTTCCTCCGCGCGATGTTACACCCATGCCTACACCAAGTAAGTTATGACGATGTGTGTTTTCCACACGACACTGGGTGAACATGTATGTTAAAAACAAGAGAGTGGAGACACAGAGACGAGAGAGCGCGATGACGATGAACTTCCCATAAACGTTTGCAGAACCGCTGATTCGAGCTGAGCTCATGGAGCATATTTAACTTCCTTGGATGTCCGAGCGTTTTCTCTTTACTCTATCTCTACTCTCTCTGAATGTCTTGAACTGTTTTTGTGTATATATTGAATCCAAGAGGATCTACAATATATCAATACTATCCACAAAACGCATGTTTCGAAGCCAATCATCTGCCCGAATCTTAAACCCTTGGGTTCTCCCTACTTACGGGATTACTTATATTGCGTTTATTTTTTCTGCCGTGGCAATGCATCGGTCAATAATCGTGCCATATTTATTCTCTTATTCAAAAACGTCCCACATTCCATTTGAAGGAAGGGAGAGAGAGGATCAAAAGGATTGTCTCTTTTCTCGATTGTCATGTGTGTATGCGGGGGGTTGAGGAACGGAAAGGCGGGTGAGGTGTTTGTATTACGCTCAACTTTGGTGCCTCAAAGCCTTTTCGACATTTTTATTCAATTCTATACTTGGATTTGTATCTTTCGTATGGCGATGAAGGGTCTTATTTCATTGACTGAAACTCACACCCATCTTCCTATACTGTAAAAGTTCTAGGTAAATGCAGAAACGCGCGGAAATAGACATGGCATGACGAATTTATCATTGAAGTCTCTCCCATCATCATGGCGAGATCGTCCTCCACATTTCGCCGCTTCATTTTGTCATGACAATCCAACCTCTGGTAAGTTACGACACATATTTCACGCGACACAATACTATCAAGAGAGTGCAAATGAGGAAAAAAATCCTCACTATTCTGAAAGAGTATATGTGGACAAACCTTATGCTTTTATGACTACTGGCATCCGATGCGCTCTCTTTGATAGTCATTTTGTATTAGTTAGATTCTTGTCTTTGGATGAAACCTAACCTCTTGTGTTCTATAATTGTCCTTCTCAGAAATCAACTGCTGTGGCAAACACATAGATTGATGCACCAGATGTTTCGGTTTATCAGCTATCAGGTGAGTCAGCGTGCGCATGACATATTGTTGTTGTTTAGCACCCAATAGTAAAATGAGCAAATGAAGAATGAGAAGCCATCCATTTCCTGAAGCGGGTGGTCGTATATGTTCCATGTATGTGGGACATGTATGGCCATTTTGCCATGTGGATATTATTTTCTTTTCTAGGTATACTGATGCGTTTTTATCATTGACTGTTGGGAGATGCGGGCATTTGTTTTAACTTTTTTGAACATGATCTTGGGCTGACATTTTCCCTCTTGCTTTTTACACTTTGTTAGAGCTCGCAACCCGAGATGCAATCCACTCCATTAAGGGCGGCAACTGAACATTACTTGCTATTGGCCCACGAGAAGTTGTGGAAAACATGAGGAAGATAATACGAGGGAAAGCGCTAGCTGGTCCAGTGGATTTAGCTCTGCATTCGCAGAATTGTGCAACTAATTCGTCGGGGTCACCTCTCCACACTACAATCACGTGGATGCCACAGCAGGGCAATTGACAGGCACCGAGCAAGAAGCCTTGTTTCCAACAAACTTTAAATTAATGTCTATGACGGGGAAATAGTTGGATATGGGATGGAATCCAAATAGACACTTTCCAAATGACTCAAATCGCTGAACACAGGGTATTCATCTACCGACAACACCAAGTCTTATCACAAGTTTTAATTAAAGTAAGATATTATCACCAGAATAAAACAAAATAAAGTACCTAAATCACTACAAATCCCGACTATGATCTATTTTCATGGGTATTTTGTTCACTGCACTTAAGTGGTTGTCTCATCTGTCCATTCAACAAGGACACCTTATTGTTCGCTGCGTTGAATCATGTGCACTACGGAGAATCGAAATATACCACAAAATAAAATGATGATCAACTTACTCACCATAGTAATACATTATAGTCAACATCAGTTTCAAATATGAGTAAATAGATACCACATGTATTGGGAAAGAAAAGTAAATACCAGAATGAGACAGGGGAGCATTTGGATTATTGGCAGTTGGTACACAATGCAATGGTAAGAGCAGAACGTTAGTTCACCTAGATTAGGGAGGAATGGATCGTAGCAATATATCATTCATTGCCAAGCACTGCACAGAGTCATGCACTGGTGCCGTATTAAAAACTAGTATCTCATCAGTCCAGTCACACCAAATCCTCCCACAGAAAGCTTGCTGACTGACTCCCTAGGTAGAACATAATCCTAGAATATGCCATCTTCTTTGATTTGGTTGGAAACTAGACCATTATAAGGGCATTGCCATTCTACATCCAATCCTATTATCAGTAAATCCCAAAAGGATGACCAAACAGCAACAGCAATAACAACAACTAGACTCTATAGGGAGTCTCATTTTCTTCTCATCAATTTTGAAACTAAGTAACTCAATCGGAACAACTTCAATTTTTTTCATCCATTCCTACTGTCGGCAAGTCCCAAGAATGGTCCACCAATGAACTTGACTCTCTTGAGAGTACCCTTCATCATCTTTCTCCTTACCAGTTTCAAAGCTGTCAGAATAGCGTCATTGCTTTACACACATTCCTACCACCAACAAGTCCAATGATGACTCAATAACAAACTCAGCTAGCTAGGGAGCAACATCCACCCTTTTAGGCAAATTTTGAAAAATTGAGACTGAGCTCAACTAGAGTATACCCAATAATGCAGAGGATCCATTCTCAATGATCTCAGTGAGTGGTAAGCATCCAAGACTAAATGGCAGGGAGAATCACAAATAAGTCATTAAAGGGGTCTCCAGGTATGGTCACAAACCCCGTGACCACTATTCATATTAATATTGTGTCACATAACAAGAAGTATCTTGCTTGAACATTAGCGTATCCCCTAGTAACCTGTACCTGCACACGGACCTAGAGAAAAGTTATTTCTCAATTGGGAATCAAACATTTAGTGCAATTACTGGTATATGCTGCTGCTGTACCAGGTGGATATACCAAAGGGGTATTTCCCATTCCATTTATTTACAGTAAGTAGCATCTCTCTACATCACATATTGGATGTTGGAGATAATCTAAACCCATCCACAATGTACAATGTTATTGTGAAAGTAAAAACCTCAAAGTCCAAAAATGATGGCAACAGCAAGGATGAGCATAAGGTGCTCAGTCTTTGCAAACAGCAGGATGTTATAGTATGGAATTAACCAGTAGCTTAAATGAAGGGTTGAGTTGTAAGATGTTATTGTGTAGGTGTGGAACCTGAAAACAGAAATTCAATAAATGGTGATATTTTCATATTATGTGGAATTTTCAAATTTATTGTTGCACTGGCAGCCAAAGCGTAACTTGACACACTTTTCATGAATAGAAAGGAAGTTTTTTACTCATTTTAGAGGAGCTTGGCCACTCACAGCTGTCAACACCCATACACCATGACAACAAGACCGCAGCAGGCATAGCAAACAATACTGTCAAAAAGTATCATTTGTGCTCAATGGAATCTTTCCAGATCACAGATCAAGTCAAACATGATTTATATTCAGTATGTTGGTGCCCTGGCTGAGAAATTTTAGCAGATTACTTCACCAATACATTTGATGGCAAATATCACCTAGCTACATCAAGATAATTACCCTCGATACCCCACGAGGATAGCAGCGGCTAGCACTCTGAGAGGGTGCATTGGAATACTCCCAGATGGGTACCTACAGTCTGACCCACTCCTGTGTATTCTGGTGGGAACTAGAAGAGCTCCTGTAACCAGAGCAGTATCAGCAACACATACACTCACTGATACAATCACCAATATCTCTAGCATCACACTGATTTTGCCAGAATGATTACTCTGAACTCATAATCCATTCACATATGTAACTACCATGGTCACGTTGCACTAGAACAATTAGTAGTACCCTAGTATCTGTGCTGTTTAACATATTCACTTAGTTGGAAGTTAGACTTTTGTTGCTTACTGCTACTCAGATGACTTAGTGGTAGGAAACACCAAGAGTTTAAACCTATATCATTTTTGATTTACCTTGAGTCCTGTTAACTCTCACAGCTATTGAACAATTTAGACTCTATTTTTGTGATTTTACATCCAAGTATTACCACAAACACTCTGTATAATGTCTGCTAAAATGAATGATTATTCTTAACTTCTCTATACACGATTATAGTGAATGATCTTGTAATAGTGTATCAGTCTGTCCACCATGGACTGAACCTATTAAGTTTGAGCTACTGTATACACTCTAATTTTTGCAAAAAATGTTATCATACATAATCATGGCAGGTTTTGGTTGGATGTTGACAAAAAATGGATCTTTTGCCTGATCATTTATGTGCCTTTATAATTGCTCCATTATGCAAGCAATTGTATATGCCAATCATCTGATATATTACAGAATCATACCAAAATATGCAGTATCATAGATACAACAATTACTGTTTAACCATGGATATTGGTTGGATAATAAAAAATGCTTATTTAAGGCAACCTAGTTTGTTTGTTCTTGTCCTGATGTCAAATTAGATGTTTCATGTGGCAACCAGGTCACTGTGATCTGAAAGTTTAAAATATACATGACTTATTGTACATATTTCCATGCCCAAGTAGTGTGATTTTAGAGTAATTATTCATACAATGGATGGTAGCTATCACAGTCTGAGTCAGATTTATCTGTCCAGGCTCCAGGCTTTGTCCACCCCCCCCGAATTAAATAGGTAGTGTTAGTGTTGAAGGTAATCAAGATTGAGCAATAACCTAGCACATTGAGTCACAAAATTAAAGTTCCTTCCCATAATCCATTTATTTATCATCTATTTGTGATATACAGTATCATCAAATGCCAACTTAAAGTGTGATTGTCAATCCAAGCCTGGATCAAATCAACTACTTGCATTTTCTTCCCAGGATATTGAAATACATAAAGTGAGTCTTCCCCAATAAAAAATAACCCAGCTAAGATAGTAACACTAATAGTGACACAAGCTGACAAAAAGTTTGAACAAAATAATCCTAATATAATTACACCTGCTAATACAGACATGCACTGACTTCTGGGCCCCACCGTACATCTTAAAGTAACCCCTTGTACTATGGGGTAAGATCCCATTGAGTATTTGGTCGATACATGTGTTTTTGTCACACATTAGTATAACAACCATATTGCCACTTAAGGAAAGGAGTAACCACATATGTTGAGGATTGAAAAAGCTGGGTTGATCTTCATGTGGTATAGTTTCCCAATTTATCTATGTACAATTTTTGGCAAATTATCCTCTTTAAGCTTGCTTCCATAACCAGTGTAACTTTCTGCTGATATAATCATTAGGACTAGCACAAAGTTGGGCACTATGTGGTGGCTTGGGTATTCTCCCAATCCAGTCCTTATTGATACTGGTCAAAGTGATAAGTATTGCAAAGTATGTGTTTTTGATCCTATTGGCCAGGTTTACTACAAATTCCCACACCATGCTGTTGATGCTAATTATCGGGGGACCACTCCATTTGTCCCAGCAATGCACTGGATAAACCTCCCCCATTTTGTGTATGATATCTGCACCAAGTAAGTATGTTAGTCAGCTGATCACAAAGGGTATGAATATCCACATGTATATCTGGAGGTCTATGATGTTTACTTTAAGCATCTGGATATCTTTCTTGACATTGGTACATCACCTGCCTTAATAGAGAAATTCTCTGGCATCCACATGATTTTGTTGCAGAGTCTGGGCTCTATGAGCTTGAGTCATGTGAGGATCAAACATCCATCACATGAGGTGAGGGATTTCATCTTCTGCCTGTTCAGAAAGAGTAGTGCAATGAGCTTGTGGAATTGGATACAGAAGTACTTGATGCCAATAAGGGACACTGTTAAGGTGACATCATTCATATATCTAAGTATCCATATCTGTGGGTAATGGAACCAAATATATTGTCCCTAGTGTCAAAGTGCTTGGCAAGATACCTGCTTGCTCATTCTTTTATCTATTCTAGGAGAGATTTCAGCACTGTGTTGAGGACCAGCACTACAATGAGCCCCATCAGTGGGAATCTTGAATTTGATTCTTCCTCCTTCCTCCATCCTTATAGTCTTCCAGGACCCTTCCACCCACTGAAAGTAGCAGGTATTTCCCTCTCCATAGACCAGGGTTATTATTGGTAGGAGTTTCAGGTAGTCCACATGAATGATTTTTAGTATGGAGTCTATTGAGAGACTGTTGATCATGTTTGATATGTCTATGAACATCATTGTCCTTATATACAGCTCCCCTTTTCCCTGGGGTACATGGATCCTGTATATATTTCTTGATTTTAGAGCTGGATAGTCTTGATGATAAAACCTACACCAATTAGGACACCCTCTGTATAGTCTGTCAACAAGAGATTAGTGGCACAATGCGCTTGCTAAAGTTCCTTATATGGGCTGCCAATATTTATAGGATGGCTCTTGTGATAGTGATTGGCTGTAGCTGTGTGAGCCGTTTGAGCACATTATAGACCAGGAACAGGTATGTATATGTGAAGTTATTGTATACTTTCGGAAATAGTGTTGCAATGTACACCAACTTAAACACCACCCATGTATCAGCATTAACCTCCTTGTTGTCCATCCTGACTAGAAGTAGCTTGACAAAAGTGTACACTGAGTCTCCATTTGGGTTTTTGTTTGTCTTCCTTGACAAATGTTTGATGGTGGCACATATACCCCCTGGTAGTTGTCTATATTATAAGGACTTTGTTGGCTTGTGGGTGTTCTCTTGGTGGGTCTACTTCTTGATGTACAGATTCTTGATATGTTTGACGTTGTGACCACCAAAACTTATGATAGTGCCCCACTTGTACATTCATGCGGCTGTTGTCCTGAAGTTGTTGTCGTTCGTTGCTTCTTGTGTATCCCTGTTTTCAGGTCCTACGAATATTTCCTCTGGCAAAGTCCAATTTGCGATGTCTATTTCTTCCTTGTAGAGCTCTTAGATATCGTCACCTTATATACCATCTATTTCCCTGTCAATTATTTCCACAATGATCTTACCATTCCTCACTGCCTCCCATGCGAGTACAAGGATTTGCATGTCCAGGCGGAACGTGATCCACCAGAAAGGGACCGGGACTATTAGCGACACTAGTTCTAGTGAGTATTCACGTGATGCTACGAGAATGTGTCAACATCTTTTTTGTTTCATTCTTCAGGATTTTGTACCATGTGATTCAGAAGCCAGACATGCCATATTACTGGTACCTCTTGGTGCGACGTACGTAGATGAATTAGTTTTAGCGGGCGTAGATAGCGCCAGAAGCAAAAGAGTGAAGAAACAATCCAAGTCAGAGGCCACCGCAAAAAGTACAACAAAAAATGATACGCAGCGTCGCTCGTTGAGACGCTCTCCAGAAGGAGCGCAAACACGTGACGCTCAGCTTACATAATATGCGATCCCGATTCATGTAAATACGTGGGAGTATCTAGTTTTTTGAAAGTTTCATTACATAAATTACACAATTTGCTTTTGTGGTGTATCATATGGTCCTACTCCACTGAACTCATTGACATTCAAACAGATCTAAGGCTGGAATAATCTGCGAAGACTTCTTTCATTGTCAACGTCTCGCCCCTCTCCTCTGGGGTCCAAAGAATCTCAGCACCTCTTAGACAATTATCGGCCTTGGAATCAGCAGCAATGCAACTCAATGCATCCTCCACGTCTCGAATCGAGTTGACTTTCTTCGATAATTGTTTACTCGTACTATCTCCATCAATCAACATTACTATTGTTACCACCGCAACCGTGGCCTTCGCCGAGTAATCCGATGTTTTGGATTTGGTCCGGCTATCACTGTAATCGACTCCTCCGTATTTGCTCACAGTCTCCGTTTGAAATTTACCTCGCTGCTGGATGGAAATATTGTTGTATTCTCGCTGCGCCTTGTTTTCGTCTCTGTAATGGTACGCGCGCGTGGATGCCGCCGCGATGGATAGTTTACGTCGTAGGAGTTCGATCGCGACCTGCGAGGTCAGATTCTGAACACCCACTCGGCTGTCGGTCTTAGCGGTCGCGGACAAGCGATCTAGAGCAGACAAGATTGAGTTGGGACTATCTCTATCAGGCACCTCCAATGCTACGCTGATTTCAGCCACAGATACACCTGGGCCGAGCACACTTTGGCTACTTCCTAAAGTGCTACCGATCGAGTCACTGACACTGTTACCAATGTTAGATAAGACAAAGGACGCAAGAAGGAAGAACCCAGCAAAGAAGAAAAGCCCTCCAAACGAAGGTCCGCTGGTAACGACCACTCCAGATGGACGGGCGTAGAATGGTGAAAAGGGAGAGTAGAATGGACTTTGATAAAACGTGTTGGTTGAACATGTTCATGCAATGTAAGCTTTTGATACACACATACAAAATGAGAGAACTGCAGTAAATTCAGTCTCTCACCTGTAATAAGGACTAATGCCGGGAGAAACAATCACATTTGGCCTGGAAGAATATCCACTCGAATACCCTCGGCTGTAACCCCTTGAATAGCTGCCGTTGCTGGGTGTGCTGTACGAACGACTGCTAGACTGCCGGCTGCCGCCACCGAATGAGCCGCCCATCCTTCCACCGCTTTGAACTGCATTGGCATGGACGGGAAATGCAAATAATGGGAGGAGTATGATGGCGAGTGAAAGGAAGAACGCCGCCGTTTGGGTGCTCAGTGCTTGTTTGAGTGCGCCCCCAAATTTGGCAAGTGCGTTGTTATTGTTATTGTTTTGGTTATTTATGCTCGTCTCAACTACTTCAACCATGGGCTGCTCCACGCATGTGTCATCTGAATCATCTCCCAGAATACGCTGATGAAGACTGGTCGTCGTCAACGCAGTAGATTTTTGGAAGAGTATCTTATTCGGTGAAGGCGCATGATATACGAGACCACGTGATGGAGCAGTTCCAAAGGGAGACAACTGAAATGCACGGCATCTAGCGGTAAGCAATGCGATCAGTGCGAGAGATTTGCATTTGATCATGGTTACCATAGTCCTGCTCGTTCCTGGGTGCGTTCTTTTGAAATGTTTGTCGTGATTTAGTCGATACTTAAACTTAAAATGATAATGCGAACGGCGAACTGCGGGCTGCAGAAACGAGAACAAATATTCTGACATGAGGAGTTGGGAGTTGCATGCAAGATGGAGCTTCATGCGGTTCATGGAGGATGATG
>JAZGVQ010000338.1:0-10211 GCA_037356215.1 Thalassiosira gravida | reverse complement strand
AGGTGTGTGTGTGTGTGCACTGCAATAGGAGCGTGCCTTGGGGTTAGAGGGATACTAGAAATGAATGTTTACACACTTTACAACAATCTTTGTTGATAGGTAATTGGACTCATGAAATAAGCACATCATCCTTGCAAAACAATGCACACAGCTGGCTTATCTGTCTAATTTGAAGTCCACATAGACTATAGCATGAATATATTATTTTACATCTCAATAATTAGTTCACTGTATTCAATTGTTCAATTTCTTCTAATTTGACATAGCCCACATGGTACTGCTACGATTTCGTAGTTTGCAGCCTACCATATCGCATGGAGAAGTAATGCAAGAAAACTTTATTCACATCTTCTGCTCCTAATATATGAATTGTTTCTTGACTAGTTCGTTACAACACCTATATCTATATTTTAGAAATGTATCACCGCAACCCTGAACTGCGAAAATTTTATTTGTTGCTGCGACCCGCACATCCAGCGGGAAGAGGGTCGCCAGTCGCTAGGGAGGCAAACTTATGCAATCATGCCAAAAACATCGAAAACGAAATAACCATCATCATCGATAACCCGGCAACTACGGCAACCGCCCCCACGTATTCACCACCGTTACTACAATCGGCAGGCTCCCATCCCACGGGAGTATACCCATCGTCCATCGAAGGCGGAAAGCACTCCGCCGCATCCTCCGACGGACATTCGTTGCAACACGCGAATATATCACAGATTCGACAAAGAACATTAGAAGCATCGTTGTTATTGTTCGACGATGTGTCGTCGCTGCCGCATTGTATGGCGCACAATCCCCCAACGTCGATATCACCAGGAAGTATGTCGGCGTAGCACTGTTCGAAGGAATCGGAGGCACACGCTTCGATCGATTTGGAGAGGAGGCATGCTTCGTCTTCGGTGGAGGTGCATTGGCATAGCGGGCATTCGGTAGGGCAGGTGGTGTTGTCGCCGAGATTTAGNCTCAATCCAGTCCATGAAAAGATAAACTCTTTTGCGTACTTAGAAGATCTATGGAAAAAGTCTCTTGAATATAATTTAGAATTTATTCCTATATGAGATCAATGTAAGTTCGGCAGAACGAGAAGACTAAAACTTCCAACCTCAATTCCATCAAAACTTGACATGAACTTCCACCAAATCTCGGAACATGTGCGAACTCAGACGAAAATGGTCCTTGGCGCGGGGAATGATGTGAGCTAGAAGTTGGTGCCAGCCGTCATTTCCGTTTTGCAGTTATTCACGGTGTCCTCGGGCCACCCAATCAAATATTGTAATTTATTGCAGTCTACACAAAATATAAGTAGTGCCGAAGACTAAGAGATAGCATAGGTAAAGGATAAATACTTCAAAAGATATCTAATATCCTTTTCTAATGGTGTTTAGATGAGGCTTTAATACCACAGCCCTTAATTTATAGTTGACGAACAAATATACCTATTTACGCGGACCGGATCGAGCAACAAATAATCCCAATCCCAATCCCAATCCCAAATCCCGCCAAATATCTTTACACAAAAAAGATAAGCAGATCCACTACACGGTATCACCTATCCATAGTACGGATCCAAAATGAAAATCCAAGAACCTCCAAACTGAACAATACGCGGGCGCGTTGGCAAGATTGGTAAATGTGACTGCAGGTTACTACCAATTTAGATCAGAATTAAGTACTCCAACAATATTACGAACTTATGAGTAGTTACTCCTACCTGTTTCGTTCCCCTTGACGTTTATTTTGAATACTTGACGATAAGTACTTACACTGTGACCTTATTGGTTTTACATAAATTATTCTTAAGTACCTGCGACTGTATCACGCCTGTATTGTCCATCAAAACATATTATTTGTATCATACCTAGTAGGCTTTGCCCGACAAAAGTCCAAGATCGCCCATCATTATCCAGAATCCAGAGTATCGTATTGTAATTGAAAAACAGCCAACACCCAACTCTTCCTTCCATATTATGTAGTAGTAGTATCGTATCTACCTAAGTAGAAATACAGGAAATCCTTTGACTTGGGTGTTCGAATAAACAGCATCACCGGCCGACCATCAGCCGACTAGTACAGTTAGAGGTAGTGCACTCTGGGAGGCGCCTATCATGTCGCAGCGGAAGCTCCCAATTGACCCAGAATTGAGTCCAAATGTACTCGTGACACGCCGTCTCCATGATTCAAGCGCCGTCCATGCCTCCCGATTGGCACAGCGGACCACAATCGAATCTTCATTATGCGCCGGTCTCACAGATACTGGGGGTGGTGATGGAGGAGGAGGAGACGCCAACACCCCCAAAGTTGTCGCTAACGACGGGATACACCCCCTTGCCAAAATAGCGCTATCTCGATCGTCCTGTCCCCAACCCCCCCTCGACGACGGAGTCACCGGTGGATCATCCTCCGTATCGTGCGACGTGCACTTCTCAGGAATGAACGTCCGCCTCGATCCTCTGGAACGATGCGCACCCCATCGAATCGTCGTGCCCCAAAACGAAGAGGACACGGATAGGATTCGCGGCGAATTGGATGGCACGTACGATCCTCAATTCGGAGAGCAGCGATCGGCCACATGGAATGCCATCACGGCGTTGTACGCAACGCGAGAGCATCGTGTTGAAGGTGGATTATGAGATTGTATAGGATTGTGCCACAAGAGNCCAGTCTTTTGCGAGGAAGTCCAGGAACTCGACACGACGTTTCAATCTCAGATATTGCCTTCCATCGTTTTGTTCAGTGCGGTTGATGACGCTGAAATTTATCGCGAGGAGTCGAAGAAGGATATTTTGGATGAAGAAGCGCAGGAGCGGCGCGAGTCGGCGTTATTGGCCCGCGTGGGGAAGTTCTTACCCGCCTTGCAGGTGGCATCGAATGGCACTGCCAGGCTGCGTCGGTTGGTGAAAAATATGGTGGTCCAGTTGGGAGCGGTGCAAACCCCTTCGGCTGTGCCCTTCTATTACGATGAAGATGAGGAGGGAGGGTCTATCAACGAAGATGATGGGATGAGCACTTCCGTAATGAACACTAGGGCGTCTGCCACTCACAATGGTGCAAATAATGGAGCCAAGAGAGGAGAATCCATGCAGTCTCCTGTCTTTGGACCGGGGGTGCCCATGTTCAGATTAGGAAAAGCCATTTCTATTGCGCTTAGGATACTTGTAGCAGTGGATGCCTCTGTGTCGTCCAATGTTGATTTACAGGAGGCATGGGCGATGTATAAAGACGTTGTTATGGAATGGAGCGAACAAAAGAGAACGGCAAGTGCGAGTTTTTTTTAATCGATGTTTACTTATCATTGCAATCTTTTCTGCCCAACAATCTAACCTAGGCGTTGTGGAATATACTTATTGGTTCGAAGGACAACACTCTTGATAGTGAGTTTGAATCCTTTGAACGAATGATGGTGCAACTAGATTTCAATCTTCTTTCCTCGCGGTCATTTGTAACCGCCATCGAACAAAACTTCGATCCGCGTGGGCGCTTCCAGTGTGCCAAGTTTCCTTTGTATGATGAAATTAAATCAATTCTCGTGACACTATAGTGAGTTTCACGATATCATTTATATTCATTACTCGAAATAATCGACACCCACTCACTCATTGCTTCTGGCACAGTGGGCAATATTGTGAGAGGATTAATACAGAGGAAGAAACAGCAACAGAGCGTCTAGATTGTGTGGGTATGTATGCGATGTATGTCCTTTACAGGCATCTACTCCCCCCAAACATTGTTCCTGATGCCAAATTGCACAAAAGTTTGTGGTCGGTCTTTCCTGTCATGTGCCCGGTCATGGAACTTTATGGGCCGTTGTACTTTATCCCTAGGTAAGAGTTTCACAAACTGAATGTCATTGTCCTCATATTCCTCTGTCCTACATCCCCTATTGCTTTGCTGACTTCTAACACGGCAGGGAGTTCATGATGTCGTATGCTCCCTATAAGGCAGTCAAGGGATGCTCTGCAGATATACCTGAAATTCGATCTGGGGCCGCAGCTATGGTCATAAAATGGAATGGGTCATTCAAGGCACGCGTTGCCAAAATTAGATTGGATACACTACGCTGGATCGCGATGGCTGACTCGGATTTATCCCCCACTGTTCCTGAATCTCACTCTCGAACTAGGAACGAGCACGACGATGAAGATATGCACGTGAACAGTCTTGCATCATCAGTGGCAAGCATCGAAGCTGCCACAAGTACCATCCTCCAAGGAATGAAAATTGCGCATTCTGCATCGATATTGCTGCATAGCCAACTGGCAGCCCATCGTGCGTTGCGCCTGAATTATGATGCCGACCACATTCCGTCTCTGATGTCACTTATGGAAGTTTTAAAATCTATTGAGAAACTATTGATTGTGCGGAGGAGATCTGCAGTTTTGTCGTTTCAACGGAGCACGCTCAAGATGATTGCATCCAACATATTGAAGAAATTTGACAAAGTCAGGTGAGTTCTATTTGGTACATGATATGTGGCAGACTGTTACAAGTTCGCTGATCATTTCTCTCCGCTTGAAGGTCTTTTGTGGACCAATGTTCATCGTCGACGGATTTCTCCCGAAACTCTGAGCGGGCAAGGAGCATTACCAGGCTCAGCGCCTGTCTCACTGCACTAGAAGGTGTGCTGAAAGGAACAGCGTCCTTTAGTTGTATCCGGAGGTAAGAGCTCTTTCTAATCATTGTATCTTATAGGTTCCCTTCACCATAATTGACTTGTTTTTATTCGCAACCACTTGGTTTCGCAGACACTCCATCGCTTTCTCTATTGCAGCATGCATGGATACTATGATTCTGGAAGTGTTTTCTACTGATGATTTGCTTGCAGTTGAAGGTTATCTCAAGGATTTGAGTCAAATATCATCCATTGAGGAGACATTGAAGCAAGTCTGTGACTGCTCTTTTCTTTATTTCTACCGTGATTTGTTCCCAGAATGTGTCAGCAGGCTCTATCAATCTAATCTGAATTCAGCAGTAAGCCACACACAGTTGGTGCTGACAGCTTTTTCCGATCCAGAACGAATCCTTAAGCAAGTGCGCCACATAGATCGTGATGTTCAAAGTGGTGTCACCCCTTGCTTCATTGGCTATAGAAATTTCGTTCTTTCACATTTGAAGGAAGAATATGTGGGGCCAATATGTCAAATGATTGAAACAGATTTAAGGTGTGTGTTTTAAGTTACCTCATGTTGTTCAATCACTGTTTTGTCTAACGGCGATTATCTGCATCACAGGTTAGCCACTTCTGGTGCCAAAGGTGTTCATAGTCGTCTTCGAAAGTTAATAATTTCTACCCCACTTTATGTCTGCCAGACGAAATTGGACGTGAAAAGTGAGGTAGAGAAATATCTGGAGAGAACTTTCTACGATCTTTGCACTCTCAATCTGAATGATTGCAACACTTACACTGAAATGAGAAGTATCGCAAATGAAAGGTATGGTCTCAATTTGGCAGACCCTTATCTTCCTGATGGTTCTCTCGATCAAGGCGTTGATTTCATGGATATTTTAAGGGATTTGGATTGTGAGTGTTGAGTTTCTGTAGATTATCACAATTTGCTTAAGCGACGATAGACTCACAAAACTCTACTTTGCTCCACAGCCTTTATAGCCCAATACAATTACAATTTGATTGAGCAGTCTTTCGTAGAGCGAAGACCTGAACGTGGAGCAAAATATCTTAATACCATGAATATCAAGTGTCTTTCCGCGTCTTTCAAACAGCACGGGCTTGGTGTTGTGAGCTCAGCAGTGAATGTTTGTTACAAGCTGCTTGCGAGGGTAAGATGTAATATGTTGTGTATGGAACAGTTTGATTGCTTCACTACCTAATTCCTCACGTGCCATCTACAATTACCATTGGACCTATTGAGCAGAAATTTCAACTGCTCACGGAATTTTTCGCTGACGACAACATGAACTCACTGCTATCAAGAGAGTTCAGATGGTTTGACAACCAAAAAAATGTAGGAAATAATACATATCCGTTTGCCCGAGCGTCCATTTTTGCTCAAGAAGTGAAAAAACTTGAGGTTGACTCGGGCAATAATGCATTAGATGAGTGTAGGATTATTATTTCAGAGATAGGAAATGTAATTGCGCTGGGACGCATGATCCGAGCTGCCAAGAGAAGTGTGTTTAGTGATGAATTGCCGTTTTTGCCCTCCTACGCTATTCCTGCTGACGCGTCTGAAGGGCCCCAAAGTAAACCGAACGCTAAGTCAGGTTTGCATGATGCAATTTCGGCCATCTTGACAAAACAAGATCCTGATTTTGTTCGAGCATTTGTAAATGTGTTTCGAGGGGTCATCCAAAAATCTCAATCAGACAACTCCTTCATGGGAAGTTTCTTCTGTATTGTCCCTGCCCTATGTCTTTGCTGGATGGAGGCCAGCATTCAAGGGAAAGAAATGATGCATAAGAAAAACATCACTCGCGACGGTTATTACACAGATGATGGCTTTGCTGTGGGGTTGGCATTCTCACTCTCTGTTTTGGATCAGACTAAAACATATGAAAGGTAAGCTGCATGAATGTGATATACTTGTCAGCACTGGTATTTACAATGGCAAATCCCCTGTGTATTAACATGTTGTCTATTCTCGCCAAATGCCAGCCTGAATTGGTTCAAATCCATCCAAAGCAAGTATGCTGCAGATGAGGAAGACCTAATGGAGAAAAAGAAGGCCCAGCAGGTCAAAAGAAATGCCAAGATCTCAGCATCAAAGCAGAACGCTTGGTTCACTTCAAACACCGAGGACAACACTCAAGAGGAAGATGCTGAAATGACCATCCTTCATATGATGGGGAAACGGCTGGAAGGTAACAGACGTGAAATGGCCATGCTGTTTTTCAGTATGCATGGGGCAAGAGCCTTTTTCAAAGACATCAGATCAAAATAGTTGAGAGTTTATGCGCACTGAGTGGCCTGGAGGAATTAATGCTCGGATTTTCGTTATTGAAGAATGGATAGTTGTGGCATATTGTCTTGTAGACGGGCTGGATAAGTTAGTATCACATGTTACTGATGCTTGTTTGCAAGACATTCTACTTATAACCTCGATTTGAACTGGCCATGAGATGCGAGACTCATGGGAGTACTTCTACCTATGTGCCTTCAATATGTCTTCAATGGCAACAATAAGTATCGTTATTTCTCCCATGTGACTCTGCCTACTGGCTTTTGTAAGGACTTCTTCTGTAAATAGAACGCACCAGCATGAGCTGGAACAGGGATGGGAGTGTACCCACAGGTATATTCTCCTGCGAACAGAGCAAGAGACGGGAATGACATGTCTCTGATATGATTTCATTCAATCTTTCAATCCCATTTACCTCGACTACATAACAAATTTCGCAAAACATTGTACACTGAGCCTTAGGTACTATCAAAATCTTGTCATGTCTCTTCCAAACAGAGAACTCTTAATCCAATCAAACGTGACAAGCAATCTATTTTTGGTAGCAACTTGTTTCACAAGATATACTGATCGCCAGAGAACAAATGCCACACTGCCGCTATAGGCAAAAAGAGGCAAATCTCCTACTTGTATTTGAGACAATGCTTCTCCACCTAGGTTTAATTGATTTCAAGTTGTAAGATTCAATAACCCGGAAATGATTATTCAATGGATAATAGTTGTTACGACGCACCTCCAAGATAAGCTAACAATCCAAGATTAAGGAAGGAAAATGGAGATCCAACATCAAGGCCCCTCAACTTCAACCAGGCCGTTAGCTGGGGGTCATGGAATGCATCACCATCCGCCAGAGGTGCACGAGGAAGGGCCGGGGGTGTCGTTTTTAGATCATAACCACGACTGTCGTGTCATTTTCAACATTGGTCAGCAAATGAATGGTTAATACAAATGTGTAAAAGAGAAATAATCCTTTTTTACCTCAACATCCGTGCGATATAAGCCCCTTGCTGCCCAGCAACTTGAGCTGTTTGAGGCAGAAAACCATCATGGTCCATAGCTGATGCTGCATCGCCCAGAACAATGACAGATCCCAATAAGGAATCCTTCATGGGAGGCCGCAGCCATTCGTCAACTGAGATTCGGCCATCAGGAGCCCTAGCAGATTCAGGCAGCTGGTCAAGTAACTGGCTTACAAAAGAAACTGGTGCCGTTCCTGCGCACCAAACTGAAAGACCGACAGGGAGTTTTGACTCCTCTCTTTTGCTCTCATTTCCCGTGACAGAGTCCTTCTTTTTCGTGCTTAGCTTGGCATATCCATCTCCAACTTCCATTACTCGTGTGTTCAAAATAACCTGCACGCCTTTCTTTTCCAGACTTTTCAATGCTTCTAGCCTAAGAGAAAATGTCCAAAACAACAAACATGTAACATTTAGTTGCTTGATTACCTGACACCACACCTAAACAGAAAAAAGGGTAATTTATGCCGATCTTACCTTAACGGTTCTTCAAACTGTGGTACTAGTTCTGAGCCAGAATGGCAAAGAACTACTTTGACATTACCTTTCAATCTAGGATATGTACCCACATGAGGACGCGTGACATCTTCAGCTAAATCAAAAAGTTCTCCTGCCAATTCTACCCCGGTCGGACCGCCTCCAACAATAAGGAAAGTAGCTCTTTGGGTTCGCTCTTCGTCATGTTGCGGGCCTGCAACATCGGGACGTGATGCATATTCAAAACACTCGCCTACAGCAGTTCGAAGGCGTCTGGCGTCATCACAAGACTTTAGTCGGAGAGATTTCGATGCACCTGGCACTCCTTTGTCATCAACCTTGATTGGGTGAGTTATTGACAAGATGTGAATGCATTTCATTTCGAACAAATATTGGTTATTGCATTTAATAAGTTAAGATGAGTTCATTCTCCAAACGAACATTTCTCTCTCTTACCTTACATCCCACAGCAACCACAAGATGATCATACTCCAAATCCAACTCTGGCGGCTCGCCTTCTCTGAAATCATCTAACAATTTATTCAACCGAATTGTCACCTTCTTATTATCCACGTCTACACCGACTGCCTTACCTTCGATGTATTCCTCAATCATTCCATTTGCCGACCGTACCGCCTCGGTCATACTACGATACTCAACTGTTCCTGTAGCCGCAGAAGCTAGCATCGGCGTGAATACGAAATGGTTTGACGGAGACACAACAATGATGCGCAATTTGTTACAGTTGGCAACTTTCATGAGAGCATGTGCAGCCCAACCACTTTCCAACGTTATTATGTGAAATAAATGTAACGAATACCAGCGATTGCGCAAAAACAAAAAGTGAGTAGGGTAAGTTATTTATGTATAAAATGTCATGAAAAGACTCATTCTTGTACTATACCTGCCCAGAACAACTATCGTTTTGCGTGAATTTTCTTCTTCGGGTGTTATCTCAGTCAAGCCATTCTCGTATGGCAATCGACGTAAATGTTCCCAAACGTCTTCGACCGTATCCAATGTGCGTCCGAGTAATATAGAGAATGGCACTCTACTGCTGACTTCGAGTGCATCAGGTGAATACTCTTTGGAGCGTGGATTATTTATCAATGGTTCCTTATTCTCTTTTGCAGTTTTCTGGGACTCATCTTTTTCTTTTGGCGAGTTAGCACCAATGAAGCCATTCCCTTTTTGGTCATCAACATAAAGATATCGTCGTTTCAATCTTCCAACACCTTGCTTCGATATGGCGGGAGGCGACAAGAATGCCCTAGAGCAACAACATTTCAATGCAAATAATGATAGGAGAACCAACCTCATTTCCCCAGTGATCGTTGTTTGTTTTCGTGTGCAAAAAATGAAGAACAATACGGCAAGGTAGAGATGACGGATGTAATTCAGACTTCAGACGCGACAGATTAAAGATTGGACTCTCTATCTCTCTATGCATGTATTTTGTGCTAGGAATTATTCGGCTCCTCTCCCAAAATCGATGAATGAGTCTCGGGATCTCGAATCGGTGAGAGATGTTGGCTATTGGACTCTACTATAGAAAAGAGTTGGTCGAGAATGGTCGAGAATGGTCGAGAAGGCGATGCCACCACAGCGTTCTGGACTTTGGAGTGGTGTCATCCTCTGAGTTCAGATGATGTTGAAAGATAGGAGTGCTGTTCTCTGTGCGGATACTTGGCGGATAGCTATTCTCAATAAATAATAGGATCAGAAAAACAATTTTGACTGGGTCTGGAATAAAATACTTCCTCCTATGTGGTACATATATGTAGAGAGCTTCGTAGGT
>JAZGVQ010000337.1:0-10139 GCA_037356215.1 Thalassiosira gravida | reverse complement strand
GATGAACCCTAGGCATTAAAGCCATCCATGAACTCCATGCATGGTATTGATTCTCAAGTTGGTCATTAGTTTGGTTCATCTATCAACTCCTTACCATTTTAAACAGCTTTAGATATTTCTTTGAGCACACTGTTGATTTCATTGTCAAAATGCACGGCAAATTCAAGCATCGAGAACACCTGATTCAAATCCAAGCACCAAACCCAGACTTTGGTGTTCTGGCCATGTATCTCCACATTGCAATCAGTGTTGTCTTCGAAAATATCAAAATCGATATCAAGTACATTCGATCTCAAGCATCTTTGATCTTTACAAAACGCTTCAGCATGGAGGACTCAAATATTTTTTACTCAGCAATGGATGGACCATTTGTTTCTGCACTGGCATGGGATCATTGGTACAAGTCCTTGGAGCCCCATCAAATTCATTATAAGCTTAATTAACTGATGTATCAGGAATCGGAAAATGGCTTTTACCTGGATAGCAGCCTGGCACCTTTCTTGAACAGATATGGATATCAACCTTTTGCATGATCACAGTAGTGGCATCATTGACTCCCATTAGCTCAAGATTGAAGGAAGGCTACATCCACTCATACATGCACAAACTCATAGTGCACAAGCTTTGCATAGAAATACTACTTATATTCAGCTTTGCCATTGGATTGGTTGAACTGGCATGTTTCTCGTGCAATAAAACTGTCATCCTTTACATTATTGGCCTTGCAACTGTTCTCAGACTGATGCACATAGCCTTTTCAATCAACATTAGATAGTGATTATGAGATAATCTCATTCACAATTTTGTTACCAAGAAAGATAATCACTTTGGCCCTGTCCATAGTCATACTAGAAACTCCAAGACACACTCATCACATCCATCAATGATCTAGCCAAGGGAAGAGATTTTGAAGAAACATGTACTGTGTGACATTCAATGTGGACAAGAGAATTCCATTCACAAAGTTGTTGACTATGATGACACAGTCTCTACAAACATTATTGGTGACAATTCAGCAAATATCCACATCTGTAGCCATCAAAGAATGTTTGAATCAATGAATGCAACCAATACTTCAAAAATATTTGCCACAATTGGAGGACAAGAGCAGTCATTTGGTCTTATCAAGATGATATGTGACAACTTTATACACACAGCATGAAGAACATTTGTTTCTTTCATTCATCCCCAGTTAAGATCCTTGGAGTTACAGCCTTTTGCAAGCAGCTAAAGGATGAAGTAATGACAGGTATTGATTTAAAATGGAAAGAAGTTAGTTTATTGGAAATGAGGCCATAAAAATGAATAGTCCATTTTCAAGTCAGCTCCCAGAGATTTTTTTAATATTCAGCAGCAGCAACAATAAGTTCTGTGCATACATTGAGCAATGTGAACAAATCACAAATGACATGGTTCACTTCTACAACTCCTCATGCTACTCTGCCTTGGATGGAGTCATATTCATGAAAGATCTCACCAAGCCAAATTAAATTGAAGTACTATCTTTGAAGTTGGAGAATGCCTGTTCTACACAAATGGTAGACATTATAGAAGATGTAAGAGCTATACAATTTACAATTGAACTGGCTAGAAATGGAATCATCACCACAACATGTGAGCACTTGAAGCCTCCATTGCAGCCAGACATTACAAGGATCCCAGTATTGCAGGATGACTTCAGACAAGATGCAGTCAATTTATCTGACAAACAACTACAACAACTTGCCAGCCCATAGTCTCTCCCCCCTGAACATCAAGAGCTGATGAGCTATCACCATAAAGTGCATCACCTCCCATTCTTTCTCTTACATCAAATGACATTACTTGGTATAATTCCAAGATGACTGGCCAAACTCAAAGATACCCCTCCACATTGTGCATAGTGTTTTTTTGGTCAAACTAACCAACAACCATAACGCAGTAAAAGAACCAAGGATGGGAAGACAAGTACAATTTGAAAGGAATCAGACAATGTGCCTGGAGCTACAGCTTCAATTGATCAGATGATATCAACTCAACCTGGATTAGTTCTACAAATGAGTGGCAGACTCACTGCTGCTAGAATCTGGCCTGCCACAGTATTCCTGGATCATCATAGCAGACATGTATATGTCCATCTCATGAGAGATCAAACTCAAAAGTCAACTTTGGAAGCAAAGGCAGCTTATGAATGATATACAAGCACATTTGGAGTCAAAATAAAAAGATATTGACAGACAATGGTCAGTTTTCTAAAGTAGAGTTTCAAAACAAGTCACAAGATGCCTCCAAACAATCTCATTCTGTGGAGTAGGTGCACCCCATCAAAACAGACTTGTGGAAAGAGTGATCAAGGAACTCACATTAATGACACACACACTATTACTACATGCAAAAAGACACTGACCAGAGATGATCACAACAATGCTATGGCCAATGGCTTTGAAGACAATAGAGGAGAGACTTAACCTTCTTTGGTTGGGAATGGATGGTCACACCCCTAATTTAAAATGGTCAGGAAATTATGGCCAGATATTTGTGAAGGACTTTCATCCATGGGGATGCCCAGTATTTGTACTCAACAGGAGACTTCAATCCAATCTGAAAGGAGTCCCAAAATGGGAACTTAGAACAAGAGTAGAAGTATACATGAGTCATTCACCCACACATTCAGGATCAGTTGAATTGATCCTGAACCCTATATCCGGCCACATTTCACCTCAATTTCATGTCATATTTGACAACAACTTCAGCACACTATCATATATGCAAGAGGGAACAATCCCACCTCATTTGGTAGAACTAGTACGCAACTCCACTGAAATAGCAACCAACAAATCATTTGACATTGCAAATACATGGTCAAAGGATTAGAAGATCGAAGTGAAATTATACCTGTGAACAATTCATTGCAATTTAATCTTCAATCCCTATCATTACACAAGAAGAAACAATACCTTGTAAATGAGGGAGACGTAACACCAAATGAGGGAGATCCATCAGCAAACGAGGGAGAAATGCTCAACTCACACAGATTTCAACAGCATCACCAAGCAAGGGAGATATCTTGTTGTTGACACCTCACCCACCTTTAGCTCAAGTCGTAACATATGAGAATGACCCATTTGACTTATCTTCTGAGCCAATGTCCTCCAAAGGAAGCCCAGTAGAATTTCAAGCTTCTGAGGGAGAGTCATTAAAAATGCCAAAGAGAATTAACCTTAAAACCTCTGGACATTGTTGATCACCAAGGCTCATTGCAAATAGAATGAAACTGGCAGCTTTAGTAACTGGAGTTGCTGTATTTCTAGTTGGAGTTTCCAATGCCATATTGCCTTCATTTGAAGGAAAGTACAACATGTCATTTACTCAAAAAGCAGCACATTGATATCACACCATTAACTCAAATGCAGATGACACTCTCAATGGGATACTAGGAACAGTTTTTGCATCCATTGTAGATAATGACAGCTACACATACAGTGGAATACTAAAGCAACCAGACAAGCATTGATCCGTTGAAGCCATGCTCACTGAGACTGAAGTGCACAAAAAGAGAAATCACTGGAGTATTATGAAACGCAAAGACATGCCACATGGAGCAAAGACAATCCTGTTGATTTGGTCATTCAAGAGAAAGTGATCACCAGATGGAGAAATCAGCAGGTACAAGGCTTGTCTATGTGCCCATGGTGGAATGCAGAGCTGGGGAGTTGACTACTGGGAAACATACGCACCAGTTGTTAATTGGATGTCAGTCAGATTCATACTAACAGTTGCAAAAATACACAAACTGGATACAAAAGTAATTGATTTCGTAAGCCAAGCTCGATTTTGACATGTTCATGGAAATATCTGCTGGCATAGTCCTTTCCAGAGTAGCCAAGAACCATCAAAGGTCTCTGTACGTTCTCTTGCTCAACAACCCTTTGTATGGTCTTAAACAAGCCTCAGCAAATTGGTATGAGATGCTTACAACAGGATTGCAAGATCGTGGTTTCAAACCATCCAATGTGGATCCATGCGTTCAAATCCCAGACAAGGCAATCATCCTAGTATACGTAGATGACTGCATTGTAATCAGCAAGGAGCCTGGATATATTGACACATTCATCAAGTCAATGCAAGATGAACTAGAGAACTTCGAATTTGCAGAAGAAGGATCGCTTGAATCATACTTAGGAGTCAAATTTGTAGACTACGATAAAGGAGAACAATTTAAAATGATGCAACCATTCCTAATTGATCAGATCATCAATGCCTTAGGATTGGAACAACAAATGACAAATGACCAAAGTTTGCCTGCTGTGAAGCCATTGCTTCATTGAGACTTGAA
Source organism: Thalassiosira gravida (assembly GCA_037356215.1). Taxonomy (NCBI): domain Eukaryota; phylum Bacillariophyta; class Thalassiosirophyceae; order Thalassiosirales; family Thalassiosiraceae; genus Thalassiosira; species Thalassiosira gravida. Next base: position 5,824 of record JAZGVQ010000337.1, on the reverse strand, counting down.
TGGCAAAGAGAAACAAGCAAAATGGAATTATCAATCAGTAATTGGAATGATGAGCTATCTCCAACAGAGTACTCACCCCAACATTGCATTTGCTGTACATCAATGTGCCCAATTCTGCAACAATCCAAAACAAAGCCACGAAAGGGCTGTAAAACGAGTTACAAAGTATTTGCTCAGATCAAAAGAACAAGGCATAGTATGCAGACCGGAAAAGTCTAAAGGCCTTGAATGCTATGTGGACGCGGATTTTTCTGGTAGTTGGGACATTGGAGACTCAAACAATCCAGAGAATGTGATGTCCCACACAGGATACATCATTATGTATGCTGGTTGTCCAGTGGTCTAGTGCAGTAAATTACAAACCAAAATAGCACTGTCGACTATGGAAGCCAAAGATATAGCATTGTCTGGAGCTATGCAAGAGTTTATCAGATTAGTCAGTCTAATGGACAAACTTTAATCCTTGATTCTATTCTTTAACCCAACTCCAAATATTTGATGCAAGATGTTCAAGGACAACCAAAGCTTCATCATTTTCACAGAGTCTGTGAGACTTACTCCAAGAACCAAGCACATTGCTATCAAGTATCACCATTTTTGTCAATTCATGAAGAATGGATCAATCAAAATTTATCCCATTGTAACTAAAGAGCAAATAGCGGACATCTTCACCAAGCCACTTGATGAGAATCAATTCAAGCACTTGCGTAATATATTCCTTTGCTGGTAGGTTACCTAGTTAATTGCATGGGTAAACACTTTGTTATGAGACTAGATGAACCCTGCTGATTCGCGAGGGAGTGTGAGATAAGTACCCTTATGCACGTACAAACTACACAGTTCTGGTATTTTATAGATTTTAAAATACTGAGAAGTGTTCAAAGCGAGCTTTAAGTTTTCTTGTTTCAAACCAGATAGAATAAATTCTAAATCTCACTTTACAGAGATTTGATCATTTTCCTGAATGATTTGATTGTTTCCTCCCTTTTAGCTGATACCATCAGTAAGTCCTTGCTCAGGAAACGACCTTGCATTCTAACAATCACCTCTCAACGGACTGACCTAACAAGGTTACTATTTGGAAACAAATTTTAGTTATTACTGATCTGACTATTATTGTGCAAAGGCTTAGCAAAAACTCTGAAATTTAAGTGTTTAGAGACCCCAAAAATACCCAACTATAATTCAAACTAGTAAAGACTAGAGTAGGGGGCTGAGGTGTATGGACATTTTCTGTTTCTTTCTAGAACAGTCATAATAATATTGTAGGGTTGTATAGTAAGAAGAACAACACCCCTGATGTCCCAATTATTTTTTATTTCATGTTAAATTCTTATTTCAAAACTAATTGACCAGTGCAATATTCAATTTTTCCCATTTTGTCCATAGCTAACTGTCACCATCAACTTTGAGATTATAAGCTCTGAAATGGCATCCTCTCTGGAGTGTCATTAACACCCCAGCCATTTCTAAGGTTTGCTAGAAATAAATAATAGGGGTGTCACGCATGATCTCAACTACTGCCCACTCACACCCAGGGGATTAAATATCAATTTCGCCTGGGGCTGGAAAGCATTTCACTTTTAGTAATTATATCTTATCTAGTGAGATATTGATATCAGATATTCCTCCTAGATACCAAATTACTGTATTTTATATCTAAAGAGAGAGAGAGAGAAACTCAAGTAATACTTCGCCTTGGGCTGGAAAGCATTTCACTTGTAGTATATCTTATCTCTTGAGATATTGATACGGATACTCGTACCATGTTATTTTATTCCATATCTAGAGAGAGAGAAAACCTCAAGTAATCTTAGGTAATGTTTCATACAGTCGTTCTACCAAATTTACACTCTCGGCGCCCTCCCTGACGATAGACCAATTTCTCTATTTCCTGCAGTTAGTTGCACCCCATTAATTCACGCGTGAGTTGGCTCGAAGCATGTTTAACCCACCAGCGTTTGCGACAGTGTTTCCGCCAGACTTGAATTCCGCATAGAGATTAACAGCAGCTTCATAGAATTGGTAAGAATGATCCTCTCCTTCAAAGGAAAAATCATGATATGTCACCCTCTCCTGGAAGTATGGCAAGGTAGTGAGTTCTTCAGCATCGGCGCCAAATTTCCCCAGTGCCCTTCGGATGTTTTCTCCGAAACCCCTCTGAAAATACTCACGAATGCCGAGTTGTGGATCGCCAGTGTTCCACAATACGTGGACGTGATTTGCAAGCTGGGTGAGAGCATAACCTCCATTCTCCCTCAGTTCTTCATCGGGAATGTCAAGATAAACTTTGGCTTGATCAGTTTTTCCTTTAATATTTGTGGCTTGGGGTGCTGCAGGGTTAGAATCGGTCCCAAACAAATCCATGCGCACATCTGCTGCCACCATGAAAATATTTTCGAAAATCATTTCGGGATCAACAGTATTCTGGGCAAACAGCTGGGTGACATAATTGCCCATAGAGTGGGCCATAAGTGAAGTGGGAGCAGACAACTTGAACACGTCCAGGCTGGCAGCATAAGTTTCCCCGGCTTCTATGGCATAACTGTTACGGTCGAAGTCATAATTTGCAAGCTTATTAAGATCGTGCCAGGTAGATCTCCAAGTGAAAGGGATCCAGAGGTAACCAGTGTCTTCAGCATGCATCTCCATGAAATTGTGACCCTGCAAGAAGGATGTTTCTGGATCGACACTCCATCCATGGAAGTGGCACATCACGTGGTCGAGGGCGTCATTCGTTCTGATCTCCTCCTCCACCAAGGCCTTGAATTCTTCAAGCGGCACCACCTCGCCGTAAATGCGGTAAGCGCCGAACCTTCCAGCGTCGGGGCAGTACCGGACATCCTTCAGGAACTTTGTCTCGGACTCGGTGCCCCTGCTGTGGAAGCCAAAGTAGTACTCGTCGCCATCTTCGGTGAGCTCCACGTTGGTTGCCAGGAAGGGGAGGTCCTTCCTGCCGATGCAGCCGCCATCTCCGGAGCGGCCACCGAAAAATTCATCTTCTGTCTGCGAAACATCGCGATGGGCGTGCAGGTTGTGAATCGCAGGGTTGTTATAGTTTGGCCGCGCAGCACCAATGGAGACGAATCATAATGTAAAACACACAGACGATATCACTCACGCTGACTTCCGTTCCGCTACTCCCCTTTGCCTTGACGTCTCCAGAATCCGCAGCAACCAAAGACACAGTGGCCGCGAGGAACGATGTGAACTTCATGAACTTCATTATTTGCGATAGTCAGAGCGAGGAAGATTGATGATTTGTGTGTAAAGACCGATATTCGATTTTGTGAGTAGATCAAGATGCAACGATGTGAGCATGGCGATCAAATGCATTTACCTAGTGCATCTGTCACAGTCGCTTCAAAATTCGGGCTATGGCTATGGCGTGGCATGTTGGTCCTGTATCTTTTGTATCAGCAGTTATGGGATAAGCAGAATTACAAAGTTAAATATGGAAACAATATAAAGTGAAGTCTGTATCAACTCAAATCAACTTCGGAGTATTTTTAAGTAGATAGGAGTAGTTATGAGTGCTTACCCCGAATCATTTCCCTCCAAAATCCCAGAATATTTCAAAACGTTCATGTTGGTAACCCTAATTTTGTGGGTACATTGGGTGCAATTGTTATGTTCGTCTTTTTCGCCAACTATCTAAACATATTGGCGAACATGTATCTACCTAGGTTCGTACCTGTGACAGTGGCTATGGATAGAGGTGATGTGTATGGAAAGTAGAGAGTTAAATATGAGTACCCTACCCTATATCCCTACCCTACCTACTTCTATTCGAAATTCTTTCCTGTGTGGTTGACCAGAAAATTACAAATTAAAATGAACAAAATATAAATTCATTTTAAGATACCTTCCCCGTGTATATTGTATAGATGTACTTAGGAATGATATGATAGTAATGATATATGGCTCCATACTTGTACATGATCACGTGTTAGGGGACTGTTGTACTGACTCTACATATGATCAGATAAAAAAGGGGGTCAAGTCTGACCACGAGTGTGAAATATGTGATTCTGACATGTCTTCAAAGCGCTAACTTGCTCTAGTTAATTTTCATCAGCCATGAAATTATTTCCCATGAATTCTGAGAAAAGGGTCAAACTGAGGTCCAAAAACCAATGCATCTTCTTATTTATTCCTGTGTAGATATGTAAGATTTTGTGAACATTTGTAAACCTTTGCAATCGCCAATCATTGCATCAAAACATTATCTCACATGTCCCCTGTCTTGTCATTTTTGACCACACCAAGCAACACTTGATGACCCATCCCCCCAACAAAGTAACACATCATGTCCTCCTAATGATTTTTCTGATGTTGATTGTGAGACAGACAATATCTTGAAGGCGCAGATTGAACCATTAACATGCAGTACATGTGCGAATGGTAATATTGGTTTCATGATCTGGCTTTGCAACCAGTCTCATGAGCACCATCATCTGCTTCAACCCAATCTGTTTTGCACCATGACAAAAGCCTAGTCCAAAGATGCAGCTACGTTAACAAAGAAGGGTAAACCCTTGAAAGCACAAACTCATCTTTGTGCTTTCTGCCATTCTTCCCTTCTTGACATCAAGGCTAAAGTCAAGACCACATATCCATTCAAGCTGACCATGATTGACTTCCATGTTATCTCAAGATATCTAGCTACATTTTAAAAATCATCCCAAAGAAAAGGCAAGATGGTGTTGAAGGTTATAATATTGTGATGGACAATGAAGATGTCAACATCCATCTCAGTGCATCTTTGTTCAAACAGGTATGCTCCTCCCTTGCCCATCTTTATCATGACTGTCACATTGATTGTGATTGCATCAGCAAAGATCTGTAGACAAAACTTGGTACATACAAAAAGGGCTCATGTCAAGAAACTGCTCATGAAAGAAAGGAGCTTGGAGTTTGGTCTATCTACGACCAAAGGGAAGAAGCATCTACCATTCGCAGCTTATCACTATCTTGCAAACAAAGTTTTTATAAGGTTGGTGCCCACTTTCAACTTCCTCAACTTGGCATCCATTGTAGGCAAGTTATTAGGCAAGCCTTCCATGTGCTTGAGCTTGAGGCATGGGAGGTATGGTAACATGAGGTACATTGCCTCCAGTTGTGTGGTGTGTTATAGACAATGTTGATACCATTGGTGAGTTTGACCGTCATGGTCATGTCTTGTTTCATCTTCTTGACATCATTATGTGTGTACACCCAGAATATCACCTTGAGGTAATCATGTGACAGTACGTCAAAAACTTTACTGAGCATATTACTGCTTGCATTCTTACAGCCCTTAAAATTGATTTAAATTTTGGTCTGGTGCTCCTGTTTCATGATCTCATATCATTCTGTAACAAGACTGAAAAGTGGATCCCCGTCCACATGCAATAGATCAAATTATTTGACCATCTTGTTGAGGAGACCACTTGGAAGAGCTGTTCCAAATTTCATCTTTTTGCCCGTACAGATTTTCAAACACACATAGAAACGTTAGTTTTATCAAATTGAGTAAATAATCAAAAGCAATGTACATTGGAAAGATGTACCTGGGGAGTTCTCTATCACTTTTACTTACTGATTTCATTGTGTTCTGTGACTCAAAGTGTTCAGCTTGTAATTCTCAGTACATGTGCTAATAACAAGATTTTCTTTGTTGTATGTCCATCACTGTACAAGCCCTGCAGACTACTACAAATACTATGTTTACTAGCTATATTTTCAATTGAAAGTCATTGAAGAAATGTATATCCAGGGATGAGGTTAATGAGGGGGAAGCTTAGCAAAGTGAAGATATATATAAGAGTTTGATAGAAATTAT
>JAZGVQ010000336.1:0-10180 GCA_037356215.1 Thalassiosira gravida | reverse complement strand
CAACAACAACAACAAGATGAAATTATCTTCAAATTAGTCTGTATCAGCTCTACGCTCGTACCGAAGCTTGGATTAGTCTGTATCAGCTCTAAGCTTCTACGGAAGCTTGGATATAGGTTGACGTATCGATATCCAAATTTCCGTCGGACAGATTGAAACGTAACTCTAACGGCGCGGCTAACTTCATCTACTCCTAACTTCGAAGTTAACATCAGCTAACGTCAGGTCAGCGAGAAAAGATTTTCATTCATCACTGAAAATAGATAACCCTCTGATCTTGCTGATGAATGTTCACGCTAATGATTTGCCCCCTATTTTTTTTTTAATCTATTCCTAATTAATTTGTGATATATCACTAAAACAGGCCAGCATAGTAAATCCAGATTAAAAGAGAGACGGCATAGGTATTATTTTGTCATGAACGTAATAGAAAATTCCTTCCTCCATCTCCAATGCGAATGTTATAAAAATTGTAGATACCTTCACTTCATTTTCTTGCCCACTGGTTTCCTCAGGTAAGAATATCAGAAAAAACACCAAGTGGCAAGCAGTCAGAGCGCCCTATCCTACCCTATCTGAACAGAAAAAAATAAAGCCAATTTACTGAGGAGAAACTTGTACGAATTGCTGCGTCGCAATCGACCAAAAGATTGTCGCAAACAGCACAATCACCGGAAAGGGATAAAGATAGGGTCGTTTTCCAATCAGCGCTCCTTCAAATGGAGGTTCTCCTCCCTCCTTCAAATCAACAGGCTCTGTTGCAGCAGCAGCAGCAGTAGCCGAAAGCTTCCTCTGAATACCGAGACTAGGATATACCAAGTCATCCACTTGTTCAATTTCGAATGTACCATCCACACATAGAGCATCGGGGTAGACAACGGCTTTCCCTTCCTGGTCATAAAAACCCTGCCGTCTCGGTCCCACCCTGTCCCTATCCACGAGGCCCAAACAACCGGCACAAAGCACCCGCGCCACCCTGTCCACTTCCACCGGAGAACTGAACACCATCTTCTCGAGCCAATCCTCCAATGGCGCCACCGACAAATTACGCAGAAAGTCGTTCCCGGTAACGTACGCCCGCGCCGGAGCGGACTCCACCAACGCGCGGTACACCCCGCCAAATGCAGGAAATCGCTTCCCCCCAAAAACGAACGACGATGGTCCGACGAACACGGTCCGTTCCTCTCCGAAGGCATTGACTGCGCTCGACTCCGCCGCTCGTTTTCCGTATATATATCCCTCGATGGGACCCTCGAGGCATTTGGCAGTTTCGTAGCCGACCGATACAAAGGCAAAACGCTTGGCTCCCGCTCGTTTCGCGAGGTTTATCGCACGTTGATTCAGAATGCCATTTTCGTAGAACAGTCGTTCGTCGTCGAAACTCAAACCGAAGAGCTGTTTCCACTCTCGTCGGGGTTGGACGTTCCCGATGCAACTTATGGCAGCGTCGATGGGAGGGAGCTCGAGTTGTTGTTCCATTATTTGCTCGTGTTTGTCGCCGTTGTCCCCCTTCCAATCCTTGTCCAAATCGAAGGATTTCCATTGGACTACATCAGACCAGCGAGTGCCATCTTTGTTGTTGACGTCGACGTCGGAGCAATAATAGGAAGGCGGTTTCCCTGATTTGGAAATGGAAATAACAGCGTCGCACTTATCGGATTGGACGAGCGTGCGACAGACCCGACGGCCGATGAATCCGGAACCACCAAATACTGCTACTGTCAAACTGTGAGCAGTATGAGACGCAGTGGCAATACAAATAAGTAGGCCATGAATATAGTGATGGGTTCGTATTTTTCTTTGCTGGGTTCTCCCGTCTTTCATCTTCCGTCAAGAAGTTGAATTAGGAGCGCCAGCTCGTGCTTGTGATGGAAAAGCCACGGCCCCCCCCCCTGTTACTTTGTTTGTAGGGCGGAGGCCAATATGAGGCGATTTTTGGTGATGAAACGATTACAAATCTACGTGGTCAAGACGAGTTGACGCTTAGTGATAGAAGATAGCGGACAACCCTCGCCAATAACTTTGAATACGTTGGATTTTGTACACAGTGATTCCACGATTTTATTTGGCCACACGCGTAAAAATTCGGGACGGAGAAGACGAGCGATGAGCGATATTTGCGATAAATGGTAATGGTTAATGCTGAACAATCCGAGCTTGATCCTTGCCTTCTGATTGCGTGGGGTTTCGAATAGATGATGTTATGTTGTTCGCAGATGCTTTTTGCTCACGATTGCTGCAGGGCGGGCCTTGCCCAGAGAAGGTACGATAAGAGCGGATGCGTCGTATGTGTTGTGCTCTCTTATTACGATATTGTTATTTACAACATGTTACAATACTTGTTTGTGTAGAAAAGCCGACCAAATACGTGGATTTCGCGCAAAAATACGAACGGAAAAACGGAACAACACTTTTTAACGTTCAAAACAAATACAGAAGACACACAAGTAAGACCAACGATGTTGATTGCAGTCACGAATCGCGGCTGCCTGTGAGCTCTAGTACCTACCGTACGCAGCCACGCGTTCGGTTCCCGCCCTCATGAATCTTGCTTGATTGTTGAGTGCCTTTCCCAACGCGAGGGAACGACGTGATCTCTAACATGTGGGATGTGACGCGCGACTCACGACTCCCCCCGAACGGCGGCGATTTGTGATGTGCACCATGTCGCATGCGGAAATGGCAGATTTATGCATCACCATTCGCGATATTATGGTGTGATGATGTCGACTTGTCGAACTTTTTGCATGCTCGAGATATTCATTCCCATTCTCGTTATGCAACGCATTATATTTGATTCATGCACAATAGAAACAAAGAAACAAAGAAACAAACATCAAAACCAAAAGACTTGAATTGTAATAAAAGAATCGTGAAAAAGTGCAACTGAAACGTGATAGCAAGGTGACAAACCAATAGCAACAGAGATATAGAAAAGGCGAGAGTTGAGAAGTAAGATCGAAAAATAGATCGGCTTCAACTGCATGCTGCAGAATCTGAATGTATCGTACATAAAACACACACACAACCCTCTCTCACGGCAATCCCGCATCAATCAACTATTGTACACGACAGCATATTTACCATGGTTTACCATGATAGACGTCATAGTCATAGCATAGTGATTCATCATCAACATGAACAAACAGAATTTAATCAGTTAGGCATGGAAATGGACATAAGCGAGCATGACAATAACAATACAGAACAGCAGCAGCAGCAGCAGCAACAGCGATCACCATCGTCAGCATCGGATATGCCTCAAGATTACAGACCAAGAGGCAGTGACCATTCATTAGCACGAATGCATCACGGCTATCACAGCAGACAACACCACGCGTCTTGGTCTGGAAAATCCAAGCTCAAGGTTCCCCCCGAGAGAGAACGTCGGTTGCATCATCATCCTACTGGTGCTGCTGTGTCATATCACGACGAGGAAGGTAATTCCGTCTGGACGAATCAGAAGGTTTTGCAAACAAGCAAAATGGTATCAGAATGCTCAGAGGATGCATCGCTTTATAATGGCAGTCGTGCTCCGTCGTCGTCGTCGTCGCTGCCGTTTGTTGTACCATATGATAATGCCGGTGGATCCCCACCTTCACTTCCATTTGCGTATTCGCTACCGTTACCAATTTATGCGCAAGACGATGATGGTGATTCTGTGCCGAATCTCGAAAAAAGCAATATATCAACCGATGAGCAAGACGTTGGTGATCGATCATGTCCTTCTGTGCAAAGTATTGCTGGACATAGAGAGTCAGCATCATATTGTGGAGAGAGGCAACTACCAATGGGCGCGTCGGTACCAATGATGGCTTCATCTTCACCAGTATCAGATGATGATGAACATTCGATAACTAACTCCAATTGTGTCCCCGTTATGGGTAGGGTTGCTGATTTGACCGGCAATGGTTCCCATTCTGAGAATGATGCAAACGACAACGACGAGGAGGGGGGCATCGTTATTCTCGAGGAAGCTACGGAGGAAGAATACACAGAATCAATGCGTGAATTTTCAAAGGACAATGAGGCCAAGAAACGCCAGCTACTGAAATCATCCCAGTTCACTTCTAATTCTACTACAACGCGGTGCAAAGAGGAAGAAGAATGCCCAATGGAAAGTATTGCAAATGTGCCATCCATGATGTATGAAGCTTATCCTGTTGGTTATGCATCGACAGCCCCTATAAATAATGCGAACCCTACTGCACTTGACAATGGGGATACATCGTTAGACTTTGAGCAATTGTTGCAAGAAGCAGACGATCAAAGTGTGGAAGAGTATGATGCAGTTCCCGGAATTGGAGAAGAAGCAGAAGAAGCAAATACCGGCGAAAGAGTGGATGATGCCCGCAAAGGCTCCGGGCTTTATTTCTGGCGATCCAAAAATCCTTTTGCATCTCTCTCTAATCCGACAGAGACATCGCGCCCTCGCCGATCTCTCCCCGCTATTGCTACTCGGCCATCGCCACGCACGTCGGTTCGTGCAACTAGAATACGCCACGACAAATACGTTGTCGAAATTGATGTGTTTCCATCCGACGCTAGCAATTCGAGGTTAGACACGAGAGACGCCATGGACATCATGGCAAACATGGACCTTTTACACCTATGGTTCGATCCAGTGCCAGCAGTGTTCGATGCGAATATCAAGGATGGGAGCGGTAACAGCATTTCATCAACTTCTCCTCCTCCTGCTGCAAATAACAGTCGACAGTACGACGGCCAATGGGTTGAAATATCAACGCCCCCTCTCACGATACCTTCCGACTCGCGAATATCCGGATACCTTCGTGCCCTACGCGTCGGCTTTCGATCGCTGATCGGCTTTCCCTCCAGGATCCGCTCCATGATATTCGTGGAACGGAGTTGCGGTCGCATCGGCATGACGCTGGGTCCGTATCCCGATGGATTCTTGTGCAATAGTGGGACTATGGCGTATCACACATTCACTATTCGAATGAGCGACGACGAGGAAAGCAGCAGCCCTGACAATGTTGGAGATAATAATGGGAGACATGTGATTATTTCCGATGAGGTCCGACTGCAGAGAGGCGGCAACGACGACGATGGAGGCTTCGATGGAACGAGAAGAAGACGCAGTAGATTATGTTGCATCGGGTCGATGTTTCGTTTTTTATTTGGGTTGTTGGAATGGGCATTATATTGGTTCCAACCGGATTTGGCCAGTTACATGCAGCAGACCATCTCGAGCATGAGCAATTTGAGAGTCCTCGTGGAGCGGGGAGAATCCGCGGCGTATGCTGGTGGCGAGCTGATAATGGATGGTGATGATTGGGAAGCCGAGAACGTTGATGGGACGATGGGCGCTCCATTGCTGCGCTGAACCTGTCCTGAGTTTTCGGTCAGACTTTTCCGTTTCTCATCCTTACCAAACCCACTGAACAATATGGAAAGATGGGAATGGGTAACTGAGCTGGGAGCAGGACGCCATAGTTTTTACAGGAAACCGTTTCATCTTTGATGCTGCTTGTCTATCTTGTCCTTGCAAGATGCTGATGAATATGGAGCATAGAGTTTGCTTCAATTCCCAGGCTATGCCCTCGCGCAGCGCTTCATCTCGGCCCCAGGTCTTTGCAAATATTCGAAGGCATCCTCCACACAACCATTTGTTTTTATCGCACACTGATGTTTTGATATTAATCTGGTGAACCGAAGATTTAATCAAAGGCGATTGCGTAGGGCTTGCTCTGGTACAATAACGTGTGCAACTGAAGGATCCAACGAAGTTGTTGTTATTATGTTTTAATGTTCAAACAAAAATAAGACAAAAACAGGAAAAATATATTTACTTGGATTTTCATACTGCAGGTTGTGACTTTGCAATGAAACGGATATTTATTGTCGCCTGTCTTGCTCTGGTCAAATCATGTGTCGCGGCAAATCCCTATTGGTATTGGTATCTATCGAGCGAAGAAATCGATGCTTATGAGAATGGCGATGTGCCAACACTATCTTGCCCGGTACGTCTTATTCGACGAACAGTGATCATGTGAACCTCAAGAAGCCTATAATTTTCTCATTTCTTGTGTGCATTGACGTTTCCATAGCTTGGCAGTTACCGAAACATTAAAGGTGGATTTCGACAGGATGGGTGCACACCCTGTCCGCCGGGGAGATATGGATCAAGCACAAGTTTGGCATCTTCGCAATGCACCGGAGCGTGCCCTCTCGGAACGTATTTAGGTATGCGCACAAGTTGTATAATCCAGTTAATCGTTCCTCACTCTTTTCAGTTTCCTCCATTCTCAGACTCTCAATTCCGAAAATATCCGTAGATGCAGCAGGAGGGCAATCGGTCAGAGATTGCAGACCTTGTCCAAAAGGAACCTACGGAGATACCCAAGGACTCACCACGCGAGAGTGTTCTGGTCGGTGCTCTGATCTTAATACAGTGAAGACTAAGTTTTACGGTATTAGTGAAGGGCTGACGTCGAAAAGTGGATGCATTGTATGTCGAGAGGGTTATTTAGATGCTCACGGTCAATGTGATAATAAGAAGGCGTTTATGGAAAGGTATACAAAGGAGTAACTCGTCTAGAAAACACCTATGCCTGAGCATGTTGCATTTGGTTGCGTTGGTAAAATAATGATGACACACATTCTTCCAGCTGAAAACTACTTCTGTACCATGCTGTTGTGATCCAATTGCTGTGCTCGTCATCCAACTTCTTATACTCACCAAATGCATCAGGCACTAGATATGGTGATTGGAGCTGCCCCATTTACACGCGCCCTTCTACTATTGCGCTCGAATCCTTGGTTGCATCTGTCTACAGACGCCCCCTCTAGTTGACACATTTGACATGACCTCGGACCTCTTCAACCCACTCGACCTCATATCCGTCGAATCTCATCTCCAAACACTTTCAGTGTAGGTTCGTATTATATAATTTGTTCCTTACACATTTTCGCACATTATCATGTGGATTTGCGGTTACGCTGGCCTCATGTTAAGAGCCAGCCACAACCAAGTCCCACATACATAGAATGAGCTGATCAAGTACATCATAAATACTTAAAGATTGACTGTTTGCCTCAACAGCACAACCCCGAGGTTGGCAGTCGTTAGATCGCTCAACCTCACCTGGGTATGAGCGTATAACGCGATTCTATCTTGTTCACCATTGTAGAAAGAGGATCTTCCGTGTAACTGCCCTCTCCAATGAAACCGTTACCGTCTTTCATTGTTACAGTTTTAGCAATGGAAGATTGTGATCCAATCTGGATTCGATCTGTTTGGGAAAATAATCTCATCACTCATCAATTCACCATTTTTGTTGTTTGTCATGCAATCATTTTATCCACCTTTGAATCTGCATTCAATCGTTTGCCAATGAATATCCAGTGCATGACCATTCAAAGCCTACCGGTACATATTCTTCCCGTACCATCTGCATGCCGTCACTTCTCTTCTTAATTCAGACCAGCGTATTCGGAGCCATACCATCTGCCAAAAGACATCCCATTACCCTGTAGCCATTGTACAAAATCTCTGGTTGATTTACGCTGAATTGTTTGAAACCTCCAACAACTCTTTCGTGTCCTTCTTTTTCGATACATTTTCAAATCTACGACCATTGTTAGACTGGCTACAGTAAGGAGAGATCATTGTCTACCTCGTATGGTTATCAAGTCATTGAAATCCACATTGCATATGGTATTTACCACATTGATGTGGACTTTCGTGTGACGTTACTGTGTTATCATTACACTTTCTCAATTTTAATTTTGTCTGGGTATTCTCTGTTTTCGTGCAAGTTGGGAAAATTGAAAACCGATGTATTGCTTCTCACACTGGCCTGCGTGAAAACTAGACTGCATATTGGATGCAATATTTCATCTCCTTAATTGTCGAAGGAATCGATTATTCATTCTTATTTTGAATCTACAGGATTATGGGTTATTTTTCAACAATATTACTCTTTGGGTATGGTTATTATCTATTTTGAACAAGAACCATCGTTTTCTTAGCAACAAGGAGACACATTGAATCACATGTGTCCATCTTCCATCTCAGATAGGCACAAAATAGCTGCTAAATTCATGTCCACATTGTTGATTTAATTTATTATTCACTTGACATTGTTTGCGAGTGCAACTGTGCAGACAAATTGCTGCTGTGCATAAATCAAGACAGGTGTGTCCATATTATCATAATATTTTGGTATCTTTACTGTCTTTGATCATTTGCCACCTACCATACACAACTCCAACCATCCTATATTGTCAACTTGATCTTAGCATTATCTGCTCAAACTTTGGTGATTTTAAGGTATCTAATTGGTATCTTGGTACACTCAGTTAAAAGCAAATGTGATTTCTGCATCTTCTAATCCTTCTTTCATTATTTTTCAATTTCTGGCTATTTGAATTTATTTCTTGATGGCAATGTGGCAGATTGGAGTAAAATTGTTCACTTGATCAGGGATTCTGGGCACAGTCACACACAACCACAATTTATTGACAACAGTCCCCAATAATCTACTTCTACATGCCATCATAAATCCAATGTTTTTTGTTGGTGCACACATTTTTGCGTGCTTCTTGCTATCGCTTTTGAGATTTTCCAATGCTGTCACAATACCTCAGTTAAGTTTCCAGCATCATTATCTCTGTAATTATCATATTCATTACAATATTCATCATACTAGAAAAAAGATTCAGCCAGAAAAACCCAATGTCAAGCAAGACATCCAGCAGCCTATTACTGTCACAGTATATGTCTATGCTGACCCATCTGATACTACTATTGCTGTGCTGTCATTGTCTCTGAGGTACACACCACTAAGTCTCCAGACACTTCCTCCAGTATGAATTGCAGAACCTAGCATATCTTGCGTACCTTTTGAAATAATCTCTACATCAAATGTGTTAATGTGTAGCCAGTACATCTCTTATGACATAGATGGCTCATCATATCTTCCTTCTTCTGAATGAAGCAACACACCTTCAGGTTCCAAATCAATAACAATCTTTGGGCAGTTGCTCCAGTACTTGTCCATCTTGTATATAAATGACAGACGGTATTTCAAACCATATTCCCCCTCTATTGCTCCTTTTTCCTCTTTAAATTTAATGTCAGTAGTTGTGATCAGTCTTTCCCTCTATTTTTTAATACTGAACAACATGAAACTACATGCAAAAAGAGGACATTTGAGAACAACATGGAATACTTTGCATCTCAACATATACACAGAGATATTCTTGAAATAGATTAATACCTTGCCAATATGAGTATTGATCATTCTCCTGTTGAACTTGGACTGCACTTCCATGGGTAAAGGAATATCTAATAAAAGTAGAATTAGATATGATAGATGTATAAGTAAGTTAATTTTGAAGATCAGATTTTGCTCACTAATAGATCTCCAGCACTGTGAAGCATACAACTCCAACATAGAGCTAGTCCATTGGAAATAAGCTGCATCATCATTCTGATGATAGACTACAGCTTTCTTGTGTCCACCAAGAAAGAGCAAGGCATACAAGTACATGCCCATCTACAAGTGACTCAGTCAATAGTTAGACCCTAAATTAGAGCATTGTGGTATAATACTGGACACTTTAGTCTTCCCTTTGATTCTACTTCTTCTCTGTGAAATTAACCCACTAACTTTGAAACAATGCTCTCAAATACTTTTCTTACAAAGGAAAGATTATGTTTGTTATTCTTGTGTAATTATTAGCATAAATTACTTATCTCATTGTTTTATTGTAAAGAAACTCCAATTTCCATGGTTGTTTCATATCTGTTTGATGGCATTTTAGGATCATGTCAGGATTGGTTCAGGATTGTGGGCAAAAAAACTCATGTTGACAATGAAAAAGTTCCTTCAGCTTTCTTTCTATTTAGTATAATAAATCCAAGTTTTTCAAAGCTTGATTTATTCTCACATACCATGGTATCAAGGTGTTTTTATTGAAGATCTTTTCTCTGTGCAAAATTTTCAATATCATTTGCATGGTGATGAAGAATTTAGTACCACAAAACTATTGTGATAGATTTGTAGACCCTCTAATGAGCCGTGTTTATGTAGCCCCTGGATTGACCACTTGTCAAAAGGTATCTTAGCGATACTTTTAGGTAAGCATTGCCATATGCAAATGTGATTGAGATGAGTCATGCATCAGTCGTTATCTAAATAGATGACAATGG
>JAZGVQ010000335.1:0-10200 GCA_037356215.1 Thalassiosira gravida | reverse complement strand
AACAGCCAGTGCAACAGCCCGTTTAACAGCCCGTTCAACAGCCAGTGCAACAGCCAGTGCAACAGCCAGTGCAACAGCCAGTGCAACAGCCCGTTCAACAGCCCGTTCAACAGCCAGTGCAACAGCCCATTCAACAGCCAGTGCAACAGCCAGTGCAACAGCCAGTGCAACAGCCAGTGCAACGGATTATGACGCAGCCACAGCCGGTGCCGCAGCCTATGCCACAACCAGTTTTTCAACAGCCCGCGGTGCAACAACCAATGTCGCGACCGACGCAACCCCCGGCAGCATCCTCGGCACAAGAGCTGTTCGGCGCCGCTCCCCCGACCAAAACGACTTCGTCGAGAGTGGCAGGTCGGCCTCCCGTCTCGGGCAACTCGTGGCAGATGGTCGACGACGCCAATTCACCCGGAGGCGTAATGGGTGTTGGAGCGGGTGGAGGAGTGGGTGCGGCTGCCCCCCCATCGGAGTTCTCAAGAGCCCCCGCCGCAAATTCGCCAGCGATACAGCCTCTCGTGTCGCAACCGCCGTCGCGAAACGAGCGCCAGCTGTCCGGTCGGCTCTCCTCGTTGGAGAAGGCGACGCACGACCCCGCCGTGTTTCAGTACGCGGATCCGCTGGAGGGACGTGCCACCATCGTCTCGGGCCATGTCGCGAGCGGAATTGGCGGAGGTGGCGTCGATGCGTCCATCGGCGCAACGGGCGGGGGAGAGGCGACCACCGTCGTCGCCCCGGACTCGGGTGGCGGGATCCCCGCGGCGCCCGCGACGGGAGGACTGATGGCCATGGAGGTTGGAACTTACACACCTTCTACTGCGATGACGGCGACGGAGATGTTTGGATCTCCTCCGCAGCAGCAGTCGGCCCCCCCTTCCACGGAGAAGCAAACGTCTGGCGGGGACGTGGCACCGTCGTCCGCCTCCATCGAGCCCGTGCCGAGGGCGCAGGGGACAGCGGCGGGGGCCTCCAAAATTGCAACATCATCGCGGAAGATCGGAGGCTCAAGCTGCCCATCCCGAAAAAGGCGAATCTGCCCCTCCCGCCTCCCATGCCGGCGCGCGCCAATAAGCTTAAGAAACCGCCCACTTCGGGAAATTCCGCAGGACTTTCCCTGGGGAGTCACAGGACAGGAGGGAGCCAGACTCCGTTTCGAAGGCCCCCTCCCATGGAGATCTCGCACACGCCTCGATTTCACCTCCCGGGACCCAGTAGAGAAACGACGGCGAGCGGTGGCGCGTCACCGAGAGTGTCGCCGCGGTTTCACACGCCTGGAGTAAGGATCCTATCTCCGCGAGTTTTGGAGAAGGAGGTGGACCCGAGCCCGCTGCCCTCTCCCAGAATTGAGCCGGAGACGCTATCGTCTGCTGTAGTGCCCGAGATTGAAATGCGAGCGCCTTCGACAGAGAAGAAAGTGTCCGCGCCTTCTCCTGGAGCTCTTGAAACGGTGGAAGTGGCGTCTCCCAGGGTGGCCGTAATGACGTCACTGCCTTCCTCTAGGGCGGTTGAAACGGCGGCAACCGTGCCTTCTCCGAGGACGGAGGGAGTACTCGTGACGTCAGCGTCGACGACGACCACTCTGTCGCCCTCCCCGAGATTGGTGATGGTCGAGACGACGATGGGGTCGGGCGTGGAGGAGAGTTCGACGGATCAGCGTTTAGAGGAGTCCGCTGTTGCGCCGGCTCCACTCGCGTGGGTCCCGGCCGAGTCCCGACTTGCCGAGTCGACCACCAAGGAGGCTTTGGAGCACGCGGTGTGTCGCGTCACGGCAGCGAACGACGCCAAGCACGCGTTGGAGGAGGCAGTGCATCACGTCGTGGCGTCGAACGACGACCTTTCGGATGCCCAGCTCGTTGCCCCTCCTGTCTCAATGGACAGAACGGCTCCTCCCATTGCGCCGACTATGTTTCCCGACGCGGTGCACAGCGTCGTGGCGGTCAATGACGAAGAGCTCGAACAGACGGCGAATGACGACTTCTCAGATGCCCCGCCCATTGTCCCTCCAGTTGATGCCCCTCCCGCCGCCCCGACTCCGTTCGGCGACGCGATTGCGGCGGCAGCTGCGCGTGTGGGATCCTCCATGTCAACAGATCTCGACGAAACAGTGGCCTCCACGCCTGGAAAAATGGCTCCTCCAACGTTCAGCGCCACGTCGCCGCCGCTGTACCCCGGGAACCAAATCCCAGAGACGCCGTCGTCACGCGTCACGGAGTGCGACGTAATGAGTGACTATCAGGCTGGCCTGACTGACGAGGACTTCGCTGGCGTCGCTAGCCCCCACGTGCCTAACGCGGAGGGCGCCGCGCAAGACGACAGCCCAATGGAGGATAAGGACGAGGAGGATGATGGCGTTCCAGAGTTGTCCATGGTTGTCGAAGCTGATCGCCTCAGCGACTACCAGGAACAAGTCACTGAGGAAGATTACCCGCCGTCTTTCGGTGGCGATTTCTCCAAGATGTCATACGAGTCGGCTGAGCAGGATGTGTCGATGGATGCTCATGTGGATGGGCAACCGTTGACGGAAGAAACGCCGATGACCCCCGCGCCTCCGGCATTGCTCCCGGAAGGATGGGTCGAGTCGTTCGATGCAAGTTCCGGAAGGGCTTACTACTACCATCAAGTCACGGGAGTCAGCTCGTGGGATCGTCCCTCAGCTGCGAGCGTCGAGGGACAGACAGTCAAAACCCCGGAGGATTCCCCAGCGGAGGTGGAGAAGACTGTGGTGGTTGCAGGAAATCTGGTCGCGGGTGCCGAGAAAGAGGACCATCCCAAGTTGGGCAGTCCGGCAGACGCTGTCGCGAGCCTCGAGAAACCGACTGAAGAAGATGTTGATGGCGTGGGCAATCCGTTCCTCCGTGACGAATTTCTGGTCGAGGCGCCCGGGGATAATCTCTTGACCACGAAGCAACCGTCGTGGTCGGAAGTTGAAGTAACAGAGGCGCAAGGGGAGGGCGAGTCCACCGTTGTCGCCAAGGAGTCCGCCGTTGCGGAAGTCACAGAGGAGGAGATGGATCCCACCGAAGAATCACTTCCCATGGAGAAAGCTGCCGAAACGACGTCCTCCGTACTGGAGGGATGGATCGAGGGCATTGATCCCTCTTCGGGAAACAGGTATTATTACAATCAAGAGACAGGAGAGAGCCGGTGGGAACGACCGGTGAAGGAGGAGGTCGCGGAGGAGGAAGTCGCGGAGGAGGAAGTCGCGGAGGAGGACGTCGAAGAAGACACGGAGGAGGAGTTAAAGGAGGTGGTTAGTGTGGAGGAGGAGGAGGAGGCACCAAATTTGGAGGAGCCCCTGTCAGAGGAACGACCCCTCGTCTCTGTGACCGCTGTTACGACCGAGCCCGCCTTGTCAGAGCAATTTCTGTCGGTGACCAATGACTTGGTGTCCGACGTCGGGCCAGGATTCACAGCGGACGATTACGACGCCAAAAATCTTGACCTCGACGAGGATGGAGCGTCCATACGGTCGGAACCTTCAGAGGGCATAGAGTCCCCAGCTCCCCTGGAGGAGGAATCAATGGCAGCGATGAAGCCAACCCTGTCTGGAGCGCTCCCCCCCAAATGGACCGAGGCTGTCGATCCAACCTCGGGAAGGACCTATTACTATAACAGTGAGACGGGCGCGAGCTCGTGGGATCGACCAACGGTAGTGGACGGCGAAAAGGAGGTCACGAATCAAACTGCGAGCGTTGGCGGAGAGGGCGATGATAGCGACGAGAGAGTAGAAACTACCACCACAGCCGCCAATGACCACATGGAGGTCCAAGAGGATAATGAGGATGTGCCAAGCAGTCAATTATCGGACGGCCTCAATGGCCCTGATAATGGAGTCCGCGAAACTGAAAAGCTTATCCAGGCGGGCAGTGATGGATCAGCAGAAGAAAAAGGAGGTGACGAGGGAATCAGTCCGAATCCATCACTCTCGGATTCATCTTTGCCGTCGTCGTCGGTACTCCCGGAAGGATGGACTGAAGCCGTCGATCCTACCTCTGGAAACCTATATTACTATAACTCTATCACGGGGAGTAACACTTGGGAGAGGCCAACCGTCACTCTCATTGAAGCAAAGACCAGTGGTGGTAGCCGTGTGGCGGAAGAAGAGGACTCCTCTGCCTCACAGAAGGAAGAAGTAGAAGCTACGGCTGACTATGCGGCGGAGCCTGGAACGACCGCTCCAGCTTTGGCATCTTCCTCGGTTCCTTTGGAAGATGAGGTGCCAGGGCAGGGAGATGAGGTCGTAAATAACGTTGATGACGAATCTGCGTCCAAGGCTAGAGTCGAGGATTGCAACGATGGCAGCGCGGTGATGCCGACTGATTCGGACAGAAAGTCGACGCAAGCCCAAGAAACTGTGACTCCTCACCCAGTGTTCTCAACGGCAGACGAGGAGGAAGAAGGAGATCCCGACGCTGCTGAAGAAACTGCAGAAGAGGAGGAGGAGGAGGAGTGGGTGTCTGTCACTGATCCCACCTCTGGAAAGGTGTTCTACTACAACCGCGGTACCGAGCAGCTCATTGAGGTGGCAGACGAGGAGGAGGATAATGATGACAAGGGGAACGCCCCGTCGCAAGACGAGTCGGAGTGGATCGAGACGACCGATCCTGCCACTGGACAGATTTACTACTATAATCAGACAACCAAGATGACATCATGGACAAGGCCAGTGTTGGACGTCAGTTTGTCAGAGGAGGAGGACAAATTGTCCAGCCTCGAGAATGTAGAGGATTTGCCTGAGACTGTTGCCACCGCTGGGTATGAAGCACCTGCGGAACCAGTTGCACCCACACTGGAAGAGGAGAGGGAGAACAAGCCTGCCATTGATGCAGACTCGCAAGGGGATGGTGTCCTAGACGGCCGAGAAGCAGCTGATGCGGAGGATGTTGTTGCCGATGGCAAAAATACTTTGGAAGACGTGGCGGCGCTAGATGAGGGTTGGACACAGGTGGATTACCATTCCAACGATGACTCTGCTGGTCTGGGAACAGTGGCAGAATCTCTGCCGGAAGAGCAACGACGGTGTCCGGAGGAGGATATGACTACGGCTACCATTGCGGACAACAATAATGAGCATAAGCCAACACAAGAACAACTTCCAACAACATCCGACGAGAAGCAGGACGTCTCAGAGGACTCCAATGGCGACAAAGAATTACCAAAAGGTTGGGGGGAGGCAATCGACCCTTCCTCCGGAAAGATTTACTATTACAATCATGCAACCGGGGCCACCTCTTGGGTCCTACCGGAATGTTGCCCCAAGAATGAACATGTAGCTCTTGCCGAGCAGTCTCCTGCGGAAGAACCAGGTTTGGCGGAAGCAAACCACGATTTGTCTACTTCTCCTGTATCACAGAAAGATGCTGCTGGCCTGCACAAGATAGACACATCTGCAGACGATCCCGACAAAACGACTCAGGTCGTATCTATGGCCGCGGCAACTAGTCCTTCCATTGCAGAAGAAAGATCAGCAGCCATCTTCGTCAAGGAAACAGCAATAACGACAGAGTCTAGACCAGACAATGCTGCAGAGGGTGGTGGGTCGGATGATACCGCTTTGGTGAAATCATCGACGATTATCAACGGCCTTCCTGACGGATGGATCGAGGCGACTGATTCCACCTCTGGAAGGATATATTACTACCACAAAGAGAGCGGCGAGAGCTCGTGGGATCGCCCTCAGGCAGAGAAGGAGATACGAGGGAAGGAAGACGCGGAGGGTGAGAGAGCATCATCAGTGGATCTGGATGTGGCCGCCGCAACAGAAGGGGAAGCGTCGAAATCTGACGCAGCGGAAGGCGACGGGCACGAACCCTCGGATGCGCCTGCCATGTCATTACCGACGCTGCCCGACGGGTGGATCGAGGCCACTGATCCCTCCTCAGGGAAAGTGTATTACTATGAGGAGACCTCAGGCACGACGACTTGGATTCGCCCGCATCCTTTGAATCAGAGAAATGTTTGCCCCAAGACGGTTAAGGCGTTGGAAAATGGGGAGAACGAATTGGTTGTGCCCGTGACGGAACTTGCATCGGCAAAACGCTCAACTTCGACAGCATCGCCAATGAGCACCCAGCATCGTCCTCGCCCAGCCCACCCCATTGCCAACTTTGGCTTCGGTGGCAGACTGTGTGTCATGGTTCCTCAGGTCGCTGCCTCGCTCTCCTCGGGGATGGCCACGTCTGGGCAGGCGTCGTCTGGCAGCCCTACGCTTCGACGGGGTCCGGTAATTGTCCACCGCCTGCGTGACCTCGTCCCGCGGGATCACGAACATTCCATCCCTCCTTCTTCTCCCGTGTCGCCGGAGGAGGCCGTTGCATCAATGCCCACCATCCGCTCTCCGCTGATGAGCATTCCTGATGGCCGTGTTTTGTCCTATCTAGAGACAAAGAGCAGCAGCGACGTCGCCAGCGGCAGCCGAAAGGAGGATGATCGGCTTTTGTGGAGCGTGATCAATATTGCCGCTCAAAACCGTGGGAGACTGAGGAACGACAAGAGGGCCAAGCAGGCTATTGTTGATATGCTTCTCTCGGCAAAGGACGAAGAAACCGACAATACTGCAAATCAGAATCAATCGAATAGAAAGGAAATGCCACCAGCAACAACCTCCAACGGGCTCACCGGCACAGCTCTCGACGAGGTGCAATCCCTTCTTCTCCGGGGGGAGCGCGAATCTGCTGTCTCTGAGGCCCTCTCCCAGAAGAATTACGCCCTTGCGCTGCTAATAGCGAGCATGTGTGATCGCACGACGTATCAGATCGCGGCGCGTCGTTTCGCGGACGAGGCGCTGAAGCAGGGAAGCCCCTTGCACACAGCAACGTTATTGTTCTCGAACAATTTGGAGATTCCGGAAGAGGAGGATTTGAATTCTAGCAGCTCTTGTGATAGCAGCTTTTGGTGCGGAGAGGAGTATGGCGATTTGGAAGTGAGCTGGAGGGAGCAATTGGCAAGCATCATGAGGTGAGTGGTGCAGAGAGTTGGCATGTTTTGTTTTAGCAATGCCACGTTATTTTTATTGGAAACCGGCCTATGGCTGGGCTTTTCTACGCCTCTCTATTTGCTTGATTGACCCTGGAATCACTAGTTGGTTGCGTTGTGAATCAATTTTAAACATATTCGGACAGCAATTCGATTGCCTGACTCATGAGTTGAATTTTGATGTGTTTGGAGGCGTTATGCCAGATGGTAGACCTAGTTCATTTCCCAGAACCTCCCTTCACTCCATATGTGACTTATTTGCTAACTTTTACCATCTGATGTAAAAATAATTCAATTTGCTTTCAACGCACTTTCTCAGCAATCAAACGGTTAGATGGGAACGAATCGTTTTATCACTTGGAGATAGACTCCTCCAACTGGGTCATTGTCAAGCGTCCCACGTGTGCTACCTCGTCTCGTTCACCTCCTTTGGCTCCCCCTCTAAACCTGCGACTCGCTTATCGTTGCTGGGATGCGATCACACCATCGCCATGCACCGCTTGCTCATGACACCTCAATCCATCGATGCCTTCCTTCGAACAGAAGCATTTGAGTGGGCCCGCCGACGGGGAAATCGAAAGACGCATATTCCGGCGCTGCAGCCGTACAAGTTGCGGTACGCTGAGCTCCTCGCCGACTTCGGATGGGAAGAGGAGGCGCGGGAGTACCTCCTCAGCATTCGGTCGTGTATTGGACTCAGTTCAGGGACAGACCACGTGAAAGGGTCTTCGACGTCAACGGTGGCGGGCCATGGAAGCACCACGGCATCTGGCAATTTCTCGGTGGCAATGCTGCAGGATGTCGCATTCATCGAATCGTTGAAGAGGCTCGATGACCGAATTTGTGTTTCGACGGGGGCACACAAGCAGTCGTCGTGGGAAAATAGCGTCTGTGGCAAAGGTTCCAAGGGAGGAGGAGCGACGGCTGTATCTTTAGCTTTGGGTAGCATTGTCAAGGATTTTTTGGGAAAGAAACAACCCGAGACAGCGAAAGTAGTACTGCCATCACCCAAGATCGAAAGTAGAATTGAGAATGATCATGTCGTAGAGAAAATGGGAAATGATATTGCTGCCGAGGAACCACGCGAGGAATCATTCAATTCAGAACCAACCGTGGCGCGACCGCAGCCCACAACAACTTCGGAGGGCGGCGCAGAACCAATCCCTGAGAAAGATGTTAGTTTCTCCACAACTGCTCAGCTAAAATTCACTGATCCTCCTCTTGTCGTCGAGGAGACGCCAATGTCACCTCCTTTCTTGAGCAATCCATTCAGTCATGATGGCGAAGTCGATAGGGGACTGGATGGAGCAGTAGCAGACAATAATGCTTCAGTGAAGGGCAGCAAATCCATTGATAACGACAATGATGGAGCAGGTCCGCCGTTGTCCGCCCCTCCTACGCTTGGCATTGACTGTGGACCAAACAACATGGATAAAGATGAGCCCCAGACCAAGCAACAAATTGAGGAGAAGAAAGATCTCACTCCCAGCCACGCCACGAAGAAGAAGGAGGAAGAAGAAAAAAAGAAGGCACCTGCATCGGAACCACCAAGTGAGTATGACACTTGCACATAGCATTGTTCGAAACTTTCCTTTAAAACGCGTCTTTATTCAAAATTTACTCAATTATCTTGCTTTGTATCTTTTTCTCGTTTCACTTACCCTAGGGAGTACAGGGTGGTTTCCTAAGCTTTTTGGTCGTGGCGATAAAGAGCCAAAAGCCAAGGTGGCAGATGTAGGTGAAGAAATGAAGGCTTATTATGATGACAAGCTCAAACGCTGGATATTCCCCGGGGACGACCCGGCCGAAGTAGCCAAACCATTAGCGCCTCCCCCGATGATTCCCAAGAAGGCGGACGCAGCTCCCTCCACACCCTTGGCGGCTTCTGTGGCGTCAAGCAGCGGTGATCCTCTTGCGGCGTTGATGGCACCTCCACCGAGCCGTGGTTTGTCGTCCAAGAAGAAAGGGATGCCGATGGCGACAGTGAGGAGGTCGGCGGACCCCTTCGCTTCGATGGGCAGTGTAGCGACAAGTAGCAAGAAGGTTCCAGCCTCGCCCATGATGAATGCCCCACCTACATTTGCTGTGTTTCAACCTAAACCAGCAAGTGAGAAATCCGTGTCTTCTGACCCCACTAAAGATAAGAAATGATAATTAATCTAAGATATAGCAACTAGATGAGGTGTACTAATAAAACACTTCGCCAAGTCACAGTAAGGGTCGGGGTAAGGTCATTTACTCCTAAACAAGGATAATCATTGCAATACGAATGATGACTGATGCCTTCTGTCTGTGACACCTTCTGTGCATGAACTACATATACAGTGGCACATGCGTCACATCCAAGAAATTTTATTTCAGGTTGTTCGGCTCTAGCTCAGACAGATTACCTCTATCACTGTAAACAATTTACAAATTTTTGAATGGTTCCTTTCTTGCAATTTTGCAGTAGATATCCCATTCGAACAACCTCTGAGTTGTTTGAAAATTGCAGACAACCAACGGGGCAGTTGGGCCAACGGATCTGCCCCTTCATTTATCCATAATGATTCTTGTATGGACTGTCTGTCACTTCCAAGGATTGGGGTAACACTGAAGAAACCGCTGTCGCCATACATTCCTATTATTTTTTTTGAGATGATTTTATCCAATACTTTCTACTTACTTGAGTAAATAGACATCGGGAACCAATTAGGGGCATGATCAACCACTACACTAAAGTGTGTGTGTTTGATTCTTCCAAACAAGATTAGCCACCATTTTCTCCTCCATCATAACACATCACCATCACATTAATCACCACAATTTAAAGGTCTTGAATAAAAATACTCATAATGAAGTAAACATATCAAATAGCCATGATGCAAAGTGCCTATGGTACTTTCTTCAATGATACATCTAGACTAATCTTAGATAAGATGAACCCCATTCCGTTTTGTTCCCTCAGATTCTCAACCGCATGCTCTTTGGCTCTTATTTATAATGGTAAAAGGGTACTTCCACTAATTATAGAACTAAGATGGTTTCATATAGTTGTTCTTGGCAATATCCCATGGTAATGTCCAGCTTGTTCACTGTGCCACCAGTACCTGACCTAGGTATTGATATGGCTAGCACTTGTTAATAAGATTGAATGTGCAGTTGATGATAATAAGGAATTATAATAATATTACATTGTAGTCTAAGAAGGAGGGGTAGGAATAGTACTTGTCTACGTATTCCTATACC
>JAZGVQ010000334.1:0-10186 GCA_037356215.1 Thalassiosira gravida | reverse complement strand
CTCCACTCAGCCCGCGCTACAGTCGGAATTACACCACGCCAAGGGGCACTACCGAGAAAAGGGATTTGATCTCAAGATCAAGGGCATGTCTGATTTCATTGCCCTTGATGTCACCGCCGACTTTCGGTCCAATGTCATGGCCTACCAGCCCAGCCATTTGGATGCCGAAGGGTTTGACATCGCCTGCCTGAGGATCGAGGCTTTCAATCGGTTGCACTCGGGACTGGCAGCAGCCAGCCGCTGGCTTTTTCTAGCGCTGGAACCGGAGCGCTTCTTTGCCCTTTTGACGGATGCCGCCACATTAGCCCTGGGCAGTGGTACCCGTGGGCCGGATCTGGTCCGCCGCACCTTGCATCACCTTTCGGAACTCCTTCCCCGGACCATTCTGCCCTCAGGGCTGCGACAGATGCTGGAGGTGCTTGGCGACCAGCGAACCCTGCCCACGCGGATTGAGCTGAGCACCGAGGAATTCCGCGCACTGAAAGCCCCGTAAACCATCACCGCAAAACGCGCGACAACCCCCGTCTCTCTGGCAGGCAAGTCCGTCCCGCTTTTCGTCATGCGCAAGGGCCCGGAGGGGCTTGTCCTGATATCGGCAAACCCGGTGGTGGACGGCATTGTCACCGCTGCGGCCCAAGGGGCCTCCGCGCTTCGATCCGCAGCGACCCGTTTGAGCGCAGAACAACACGTGCAGGCTCTCCCCTTCCTTGAGGCGCTCAGCGCGCCCTTGGCAGACTCACCCCAAACCTCGAGCCAGGCCTCATGACCCGGCTCGTGCTTTGCCAGCCGCCCGACAGTGGCGCCGATGTGATCCAGCAGGGCGCGATGCCGCCGCTGGCCTTGCTTTATCTTGGCGGTGCCGTCGAAGCCGCAGGTCACGAGGTCGAAGCGATCGATGGCTCGTTTTTGCGGCTCTCGGCCATGTCCGAGGGCGAGGCGAATGACCACATCGTAGCCCGCGTGATCCAGGCCGCCGATGCAAGCCCCCAGTCAGTTGTCCTAGGTCTTTCCGTACTGTTCACGAATGTCGCCAACGCGCTGGCCATTGCGGCGCAGGTGCGCGCGCAGCGCCCCAGTGTCCTGATCATTCTGGGTGGCCATCAAGCAAGTCTTTTGGCCGAACGCTATATCCGAAATGACGCAGTCGACATGGTTGCCCTTGGCGACGGAATCGGCACGCTTTGCGCCCTGTGCGATGCCTTGCAGGCCGGCGAGGACTGGCAGTCACTGGGCGGGCTTGCCCTGCTGGGCGAGAACGGCGCACTATTGTTGACCGGTCAGGCCAAAGCGCCCGATTTCGACGCCATGAGGCCCCCCGCCCGCCACCTGTTGCCTTCGCCACGCGACTATGCCCGGGCGCAGGCACGCCACTATCAGATCACCGAACGCGCGGCCGTGGCAACCGTGATGAGCGGCTATGGCTGCGTTTACCGCTGTTCCTTTTGTTCTGTCCCGGCTTATCAGGCAACCATGGGTCCTTGGCAGGGGCGCAGCCCCACCGCCGTGATCGACGAAATCGAGGCGCTCGTCGCAACCGGGGACACCGATTTTGTCTATCTGACCGCCGATCTATTTTTCACTGATCGCAGCTATGTGGATGCCTTCTGCGAAGAATACAAACGACGCAACAGCCCTCTGCCTTTTGGCATAGCGGCCCGCGCGGTCCAACTGGCGCGTCACCCCGACCTGATCGGCAAATTGTTCGACGCGGGATGCCGCCGGATCGAGGTCGGCATCGAAAGCGGCAGCCCCCGCAGCCTGCGTCATTTCCGCAAAGTCGAAGCACCAGACCTTGTTGCCAAGGTGGTTGCGCTCTTTGCCGAGCATGCCGAAGGCGGGCTTGAGCTGGATCACAATTTCATCATGTTCAACCCATGGACCGCCCCATCCGAGCTGACATTTAACATCGACTTCATGAAGCGTTGCGGCTTTTGGGGCGGAGAGCGTTGGCATCTTTTGACGAC
The DNA here is from genome assembly GCA_037356215.1 of Thalassiosira gravida. NCBI lineage: Eukaryota > Bacillariophyta > Thalassiosirophyceae > Thalassiosirales > Thalassiosiraceae > Thalassiosira > Thalassiosira gravida. The sequence goes on along the minus strand of JAZGVQ010000334.1, from coordinate 8,222 downwards.
GCGGCTGGTCTACATTCCGGGCGCCGAACTGTATGACCGCCGCTACGCGCATTTGGCACCGCAGGACCGTCCCGAGTTCGGCCTAAGCACCTGCGACGATCCCGAGGTCGAAGCGGTGCGGAAGGCGATCACCGAATTTGTCGAAACCAACAGCGCGGAAATCGCCCATATGGTCGATCAGGCCCTGCACCTTGCGCAGCGTGAACTGGGGGCTGAACTGGCCGGGCTCGCACAGGGTCTGCCCTTTATGCTGTTCGAGCGACTGGTCCAGCTCTGGGATCGGCCAGGTCCTGTCGAACAGTGCGATATTGCTGGATGCATCCAGGATTCCGCCAACGTCGCACAGCGCATTTCCCAATTGCTGAAGGACGCGGCAACCCCGCCCCCTGCGACACCGTCCAGTCAAGCCACGGCCAACCTGCATGCAGGTGCCAGATGAGCTATTTAGCACTCTCATATGACACGATCGACACGCATCTTGCGATGCTGCGAGACAAGGCCCGGCTTGCCGCCTATTCCGCCGCCATCAAGGAAACGGTAAAGCCCGGTGATATCGTCATCGATGTCGGCGCAGGCAGCGGCGTTCTTTCGATCCTTGCCGCCAAGGCCGGAGCCCGCCGCGTCTATGCAGTCGAGCATAGCGCGATCAGCCGGGTAATGCGGGCCATGGTCATCGACAATAGTGTAACCTCCATCGTGCGGGTGATCGCAAAGGACGCGTTTGACTGGCTTCCGCCCGAGTCCGCCGATGTGGTGATTTCTGAACCTTTCTCCAGCGTATTTCCCGAAAACGGGGTATGGCAGGCCTTCGAACACATCCGCGACAAGGCGCTAAAACCCGGCGGCAAAACCATTCCGGGCACCATTCGTATCCTTGCCTGTCCAATCGACAGCACCGACGCCGAGGACACCCTGCGCGCGGTCGGGAAACGCGTCGCCGGGATCGACATCGGCGCTTTGGGCGACGAGCTGCGCGGTTCCTGGGTCAATGGGTGGTTTTCCGAAGACACCCTGCTTGCGACACCACAGTCGGTCTTGTCCGAATCCGTGACCGCCAATCCCAAAGATCTAAGTCGGGGCGCGGAAGTGACGGTTGACTTCACCGCGCAACGAGATGGCATCTGCCGGGGCGTCGCACTTTGGTTCGAAAGCGATCTGTCGCCCGGTGTCGTGCTGACCAACGATCCGCGCCGCGACCGAACTCATTGGGTGCAATCCATGATTCCGCTGTTCCCAGTTCAAGCCGTGCGGCAGGGAGACAGGCTGGAGCTGAAACTCAAGGCCCCCGCCTGGGATGGCTCAGAAACCGTGATGGCCGCGCTTCGGGTCGCAGGCAGTACCGGCAGTTGGGCCGAGGTCAGCCGCGGCGCGCCTGCGCCCGCAGTCCAAAAGGCTGGCGCCAGCAAACCGGCAAAGGCTTTGCCATGATCTATTCACAATACAACGTTAGCGCCAGCATCGATCAAACGACCGATTTCATCATCAACCTGCGCACTCAGGCGGCGGTCCAGATGTCCAAGGTGCAGCACAAGGAGCTGCAAAAATCCGGCGGACTCGCCCTGTCCGCAAACGCCCGGAAATCTCTGGTGGACATGGGCCTGCTCGCGACAGACACGGGGCAGGAACAGCGCGCCGCCATCGAGGCCCTGACCCTGCGCGCCGACAATCCCAACCATCTCAGCTTTGTTGTCATGACGACAATGCGCTGCAATTTCGGCTGTTCCTATTGTTATCAGGAACGCACACTGGCCACGCTCAATGATCTTCGCAGCGATGCCGTGGTTGCCGCGTTTAAGGCGCGCCTTGACCAGCAAGGGCCGCGTACGGTTGACGTCGGCTTTTTCGGAGGCGAACCGCTGATTTACCCGGCCCGCGTCGCCGATCTGGGCCGCAGGTTGCGCACCGCGACCCTGAACAGCGGCGCCGAGTTTGAATGCTCGGTCGTGACAAACGGATATTTCGTGACGGACCAGATATTGGACGATTTGGACGAAATCAGATGTACCCGTGTCATGGTCACGCTGGATGGCCCTGCCGAAATTCACGACCAGCGCCGCCCACTGACCAGCGGACGCGGAACCTTTGCCAAAATTGCACAAAACCTAAAGCGGCTGGCCGAACGTCAGTTCATTATCCTGAACGTCGTCCTTGATCGTGACAATGCCCATGCCTTTGCCGATCTCGTGGCGCAATTTCCTGAGATGGGCCTGACCCGCGACACCTGCCGGGTTAATCTGAGTTGCACCGAAGCCTCCTTGTTCACCGATCTGTCGGTATCCTCTGCGCTAAACGATCACCCCCGGATCATGGCCCAGGCCATGCGCGTCCTGCTAGAGGCCGGCCTGACCGTCCCGATCCAACTCGAACGACAGAACGGCGCTGTCTGCCACTTTCAGGACCGCAGCTTTTTTTCTGTGGACCCTGAAGGCAAGGTGTTTGGCTGCGATACCTTTGTGGGCGTCGATGACAGACAAATCGGCAATGTCTTGGATGGGCGATTGCCGGACAAGCCGCCGCTTGACGTAGATCCTGAATGCGCCGCTTGCCGCTATTTGCCCAGTTGCGCAGGCGGCTGCTCCTACAAACGCCACATGCACGCAGTGGGCAGCGACGGCCTGCCTCCACCCGGGCCAGATTGCATACTGAAACCCTATTTCCAGCGGTTTTTCGACCATGTCCTTCCGGTCTATCACGAAGCCAGCCATCACAAGGCCGGATGACGATGGCGCCCTGCGCACCGCTTCCCGCCCCTCTTGCCAAGCTGATTTCCTCCCTTCAACACGAGCTCGGCAAAGCATTTGCACGGGCGGCGCGGGACACACCCACCATCATCGTAGATGACCCTGCGCAAGACCTCACCGCGGCACTGCCCATGGTATTCCAAGGGGCCTCTCCCGTGGCCATTGGGTCCGGGGTTGCTCGTACCCTCAGCCTGAAACCCGCACCATCAATGCCCTGCCAGGATCATCCCCCCCGGCATGTAATTCTACTGGCTTCGGTGGATCTTTGCCTCTCCCATCACGCCTTGCCCTCGCCCGACGCCTGGCCCCTGCTCTGGATACACGAGGTGGCCCACGTCGCGCTTTTTCGCGCGATGCCCCACCTACCGGAAATGCTGGCCACGCAGGTTGACGAAATGAACGACACGATCTTGCTGGACCTGCTGGCACTGCGAGGTGACCTGTTGCGCAACTGGCCGACACATCGATCAGACCACAGCGTCGATGCCCAAACTGCCTGGCAGCGCGTTCAATCCCTGCTAACCGATCATCTGGGCGGACTTGCTTTGCCCTTTTTGTGGCAAGAAACCAGCGAAGGGCTCAGCCGACTGGCCGAGCTGCGGGCAATTCGGCCCCTTGGGCTGGGCGTCGAACAGGCCCCTTGGCTGTTTCGTGAAATTTCGGACTTTGGCCCACAAAACAGTCATTATGAAACCGGGCTCGCGCTGTGCCGCGTCCTTGTAAACCTTCAGGGCCCCGCATTCCTGCACATCGGGCACCCGTTGACGCAGCCGCTCGCAACGCAGCTAAGCGATCTAGTCCTGCGGGGGGCGGCGTCCGACCACGGCGATCAGCGGTAAAACACCCAACCACTCAGAGGCAGCCGTTGATCCCTGCTCTGCAAGCAGGTCTTCATCGATCCGTCTGGCGCGGACCCAGCCCTTTTCAAATCCGTCCGCAGTGCCGCCCGCGGCCAGGTAATCGGCCCTGAACTCATCGCGCCACAGATCGCGCGCGGCCGGCCCATCCCGCAGTTCCTGCACCGAACCCGGCCAAGCCAGCCTGTCGACAAGCCGCACCTGTTCAACCTCTAGCCCAGCGGCCGCGAATAGAAACGGAAGGCGCCCCCCGATGGTATTGTCACCTCCGCCCCGTGCTCGCCGCCCGTCGCGTATCCGCGCCCAAAAATCCAACAGGCCTGTCGCCTCTGCGGCAGGCAGCATTTGCAGGGTCTCGGGGGCCGTCACCAAAAGTGGTTCGACCGCCATCACAACACCACCGGGGCGGACACAGGCCGCCATCGTGCTCAAGGCCGCCGCTGGATCATCAAGATGCATCAACAGGGTCTGGCAAAAGGCACAGTCCAGACTTTGTTCCGGCAGATCCACTGCCCGCACATCTGACACCTGTGTCCGTGTGATCCCACCCAATCCCAGTGCCGCCGCCAGCTGCTTGGCCCTATCCAGCAGCTTGGGCTCCCTATCCAAAAGCGTCAGCTCTGCCTCATCCCCCAGCACGGCCCGCCATTGCACAAGCGTGCCCCCTGCTCCCGCACCAAAATCGGCAACCTGTGCCAAACCGTCAAGACCGGCCGCAAGCCAGATCGCCTGGAACTGATCCTCGTTCCAATAGCGCGCCCGCATCGCCTCCAGCACCAGCGCGGCAGTGCGGTTTTCTGCCCAATGCAGATCGGGGAGGGATTTGCTGGTCATTGCACGATATTACGGAAGCCCTGGCTGCCAACCAAGACACGTTCAAGCCGTCCCATTATCGCCTCGAAAGCGGCATCAGGCATAGACAAGACCTCTGGCCCGACCGCCATGGCCCGCGCGTGAAACTGTGACGCCTCTGGGCAACACGGCGCGCCCTTTTTTTGCAGGTCCGGTATCCAGACTTCTTCGGACCAGGGGTACAATGTCAACCCTGCGGCAATCACAGCACAAAAGGCGGTTTGTGCGGCCTGCTGTGCCTTGGGATTCGGATATAGATTGATCTCACTCGCGGCGCTATCCGCTCCCTTCGCGCCATGTCCCTGAAAAACAAACGCAGCTTCGCCGTTGCCATTGGTGATCGATCCCAACAGCCCATGCAACCGCGCGACCCGACCACGCCGACGGACCAGCAATTCTGGATAGGCATCCAGCGCCCGTCCAACCGCCTCTTGCTGGGCTGGCGGCATCGACAAATGCCGCGCATTGCGATGCGCGCCCGCATGGAACCCTGACAGGGAAATGACCGGCCCGACAAGATTTGCGTCTCGCACGATCAGGGCCCCGCCCCCACCGGCATCCACCGCCTTGCCCAAGCCAAAACTCAGCACCACTAAGGCGCCGCGACGGCCGACAGCTTCCCCCCCTGGGAAGCACCAAACGACATCGCGCAATCCTCGATCACCGGAGCCTGATCCGCAACGCGCCCCGGAACCTGTTCCGGGCGTCCCCGGAAATGATCGATCAGGCAGGCACGCGCCGCAGGAATAGCGGACCACTTGTGCCCAAACCCAAGCGCGTCACGCTGCAAGTCCAACCAACACAACCTGACCCGCGCGCGATAGGCTGCCACGATGCTAGACCTGCACGACAGCGCAGAGGCCGCGATTTCGTGATAGCCTAGGATGTCACGACACAACAGAAAGGCCAGCTCAAGAGCATCGGTGCCGGTCGGTGTCAGCACCGCTTTGGCGCCGTCGAATTCCTGACACAGCCTGTCCTGAAGGTCGTTTTGCCTTAACACGCTTTGCCGTCCGAATACTGTTGGACGCAGCGCCCCGCGCCGCCACAGAAATTCTTGGGGTTCTCGACCCGCGCGCCAAACAGCTCTTGCATCAACCGGAACTCGGGGCCGCACATGTAGCTGCAACAATCCGGATCAAGACCTAATCGAACCGCTGCTGCATGGTTGGGACAGGCCAGATAGGTGACATCGACAGCGCCGTCCTCGACGGCTTCGATGCGCCGAATGAACCCGATCATCACGGAATCCGGCGTGGCCAATGTCGCCTTCAAACCGTTAAAATCGTGTGACGGCTCCTTGCTTTCGACACTGATGCGTTGAACATAGCTGTGCATCTGGTCAAAATACGCCCTGCCCTCTTCGCCGAAACGGTGGACCATCCAGTGATGGCAATAGGCGATGAAACCAGGCACCAGCAGGCGCAATACGCCTGCCATCTGCTCGGCGGACAAGACCCCTGGATCCATGTTAACGATCTCGGTGCCAAGGCGTACCTCGGCTGATTTTTCCGCATTCAGCTCGTCCAGTGCGTAGGTCTGCAAATGGGCATCGGCGTCACGGATCATCTGTTCGAACAGCGCTTGGCCTTCCGCCGCGCCAAAAGCTCTTTGAAACCACCGATCGGCCAAACGGCTATAGGCGAGATGCCAGAACTTCACCTGTTCAATGTCCTGCGGCGTATAGACCGCGCTACCCTCGACGACCTTGGAAACCTGCGCCCGCAACAGCGTGTCGGACTGCTCGGCCAAAAGAGCCATAGTGGATTGGTTCGCACTGTCAGTCATGACACCTCCGGTTTTTGAAAGGAACAAAGCATTTGTGAAGACCGCCTGGCGCAGAACTCTTCTGGAGGACACGCAAGTTCAAACTCACGATCCCCACGCAACTGACCAGGCATAAACCCCGCCTCCAATGCCATCTCGCGCAGCTCTGCCGGGGTATACAGACGCAGAACCTGGGGCGGGTGGGCAACGCGCGTGCCCTTGGTCAAATCGTAATAATACGACTGGTCAAACAGCCGGCCGCTTTCCGGGTCATAGACCTGATGGCGGATCACCTCACCGTCGAGATAATCGGGCCAGTGATTTATCGCCTGCGCCTGTGTCGCCCAGTAAAACGGCGACAGCGCCTCGATGAACAGCCAGCCGCCCGGGCGTAACCAGCTCAGGATCCGGACCAGCATCTCGGCGTCCCCTGTGCGCCCGAAAACACCGAATGTCGTATCGAACATTGTGACCAGATCGATCTGGATGTCGGGGACAAACCCCCGCATGTCCCCCTGCAGCACCTCGGGTCGCTGTTCAGGCGGAAACTGGTTGGCCAACGCCTTGCACGCCCAATCAGCCTTGCTTTGCGCGTATTCGATGCCAAGAGTGTCTGTATAGCCCCGCCGCGCGAGCTCGGCCAATTGCATGCCTGCGCCGCATCCCAGATCCACAACAGCATCGGTCGGCGCCACATCTGTCATGGCAATCAGGGCATCTACCTGCGCCTTGACGCGGGCACTGTCCTTGACGTTGCCCCATTCCGGATTTTCCTGAAACCGGGCGTCATAAACGTCTCGCCAGAACTCCATTTTCCACCCGGTCCCTGAATAGCGGATTGACCTCGGCACGGATGGCCATGGCAACCGCCCTTTTTTCCAAAAGCCCGCCAAGCCTAGGCCCAGCGGTTACGTCGACAGGACCAAGACTACCAACAGTTCCCCATCATCGAAAGGAATAATGCCTGTGCCTGGTCAAATTCCAGTACCCGGAGGCCTGACAGGAAATGGCAAATCTACGCTGCGGAACCGGGTGGGGTGAGGAATCTGTACAGGGCGCCCTAAGCATAACCTCACTCAAAAGATGGCATCCATCACCGGCAAAAAAAGTTTGTCGATGATCCAGAAATATTCACGCGGGGCGAGTCAGAAAGTGCTCGCCAAACAAGCCCAAGCCCTGCGCGAACAGAACAAAAACAAAACGTGAAAGTGGAAAGCAATTTTTCAGAAAAAACTATAAGTAACACTAAGTCACTGATTTTAATGAAAGAGGTACACAAACTCGAACTGTAGGCCTACGGTTTTGGAGGCTGAAGGGAAGATAGGGCTTTCAATAACTTAGGCTAAGGATTTCCCACTACAAACCAAGAACAGATGGCGAAAGTGGGAAATGCCCATTTTCGCCTACTGTACGCTTTGTTCTGCAGCTCACACGGCAGGAGCACACAGACTCGAACTACAGGCCTACGGCTTTGGAGACCGGATCAACATCTTGATATAAAAGGAATATTCCTCCAACAAGGTTGAAAACAGCCCTAAAGAAAACAAATGGTTAGGTCGAATCTGCCAACTGTTCGGGTGACAGGCGGAGCAACCCATTTGCTCTATTGCGAAAGCCTACAGACATGAGCCCCCACAATCTGGAGATCATCCCGCAGTCACTAAAGGCTGTCGGTGATCTACCGGCCTTGCGCAGGGGGATCTAGGCACGCACGTCTGCGATGCCAGAAAACACCCTTTGGAAGGTCGTCGCACCAGAATGCATGATGTGTCAGGAACGGCCATTGGCTGAGCTTCCTGCGCAATACGTCACTGGTTACTCCCTGCAGCCCCCTGTTCCATGGACCTCAATGCGCGCCGTACCTTGGGGCGGACCAGCCGGACAGAGCGCTTGCCGCGGCCGCCCTTTCCATAGTCCCGCATGTAATACAGCGTGTCGCAGTCCCCCAGTTCTCCATCCCTGAGTTGGCGCATCAGGTAGCGCACCACTGGCGTCTCGATCCCCT
>JAZGVQ010000333.1:0-10176 GCA_037356215.1 Thalassiosira gravida | reverse complement strand
CATCGCCACTCCATCTCTAGTAGATGGAATAGCATGATTTGAAGAGATCCAAGGCAGAGGATGGAATTGACCATGCTTGTGTTGTTTGTTTTGTTATTGTGAGGGGTGGATAGTTGTGATGAGTTTTTGAACCTCTAGGGACCCCTGGTGGGTCAGAAAAAGGTGCGCCGGGTACGAGCCTCCATCTGGATACTCTAGCTCACATGAGGCTTGACAATGCAGAGATGGAATGGGGGTATTTTTTGCAAGAAGGAGTGGGCATCCCAGCGGGATTTCTGCTTGCTCTGCATCAGCATGTTGACAGCAAATCAAATTCTGCATTTGGTTTCTCTTGTCAATCGCATATTTAAAAATTAAGATAACAATGTATCTAAAATATTAGCATTTGACAAGTGTGTAATCATGAAGCAAGCAAGAATCCCAAACAGATGTCCTGTAAGCTGTGTGATCATGAAGCATACATGGAGCACGCACGGAACACACATGGAGCACGCATGAATGTCTCTCAAGCTGTGTAGTCTCGACCTATTTAAGAAAAATGTGTAATCATAAGATATGTTACCATGGATAAGTACATACGTAGGATAGATACTTGTATAATCTACAAATGTGTAAAGTCGCATAGATGCGCCTCGTTCAAGTTACATAATTCCCGCGCGCTCTTAGGAGTATCGTACTTGCGACTTGTGTGTGGCATAATATTCCAGACGTGCACCTTGTATCTACGGTACGATACCATATCAATCTACTCCTATGGTATCGTACTCATAAGAAGTTTGAGTAATATGCGTAAAGTACCTTGGTACATCATACACCTCCCCTCACCTCGAACTCATAGCGAGATAGCCACCACTAGACTTGGTCCTAATCATTCTTTCCACTTCAATAAATGATGACGGAACCAAACGGAACGATCCCGGATAGAATGGAGGCTAGGGATGGCGGTGGCGGGTGGGGGGGTTGGAACTGGTTGGACTAATCACTATCAACGGCATGCCAAGGTCCATAAATCATAAATCTCTCACTATGAGTATGTAATACTTGACCGATACCATTATTACCATGTCTTCCGACCCTACCAGGAGCGATAGTGACACGACGGTCACCACGACCACCCTGCCCGATGGGACGCGGCGTGTCGTGACAACCACCGTTCTACCCAATGGCACGCGAACTACGACGCAGCTCCTTCCCTCGCTCCCTGCAGTGAATACAGAAACGATTCACCATGCAGATGGGAGTGGGAGCACCGTCAAGGAGACAACATCTGTCGTTCATCCTGGCGGAAGGCGGGAGGTGACGATCCGGGAACTCTTCGTGCCAGCATCGCCATCGCCATCGCCATCGCCATCGCCATCCGCTATTACCCAGGAGGTGGTCGCAGAGGCAGTGGAGCCAAATTCTACTTCCTCTGCCCCTTGCCCTTGCCACGAAGACACCAACACGAGCAGCACCTCTAATCATATTATTGGTGAAAACACGAAAGAAGAGTCATGGGATCATGATGGAATACGTGCTCCTGCCGAAAGACTTCTTCATTTGGCGAAAAGCCAGTCCGAGGAGGAACGAGTGGATCCCATTCTGCAAGAAGCCACCGTAGGAGAGCAATTAGAGGGGGACGTAAAGCCGATGCCTCCCATCGCCAAGGATTCTACCATCATCGATGAGCTCAGCGATAGCAGGAGTAATACTACCTCCTCAAAGATTACTGCAACAGCACCACCACCCAAGAACGAGAGAGATTCTATATCCAACACTAAGTTTCGAAGTGGCTGGAGCTCGACCCCCAAGGTGCCCAAGGCACAATCGTTCGTTCCGTTGGCTGAGCCGAGGGAGACGGCCGTGCAGCGACGCCGAAGGGAAGAGAAGGAGACGCAAGAAGCGGTGGCCCAACAAGTGAAGGAAGAGGAGGAGCGTTGTCGCTTGGCAAAGGAAGAGGAGGTTGGAAGGTTGGAGAGGGAGAGGTTGGCAGCCGTCGAAGAAGCGATTCGATTGGATCAGGAAAAAGAAGCCGAAGCCACGCGATTGGAACAGAAAAAAATCGCAGACGAAGAAGCCGCGTGGAAGGCAGAGTTCGAGAGGGTGGCCAAGCAGGCAGAGTTGGACAGCTTGGAGCAAGAGCGGGTGGCCAAGCAGGCAGAGTTGGACAGCTTGGAACAAGAGCGGATCAAACTCGAAAGAGCTTTAGTCGAGCAGCAACAACAAATTCTCACTTCGATTCAGAATGCAGCACCAGTACCTAATGAGACTGATGACGTGGCGAGAATAGAAGAGGGAGGCACAGAGTTTTCGCAATCTCCAGCTCCAGCGGTAAGTTCGTTTCTATGTTTAAAATCTTCTCAAAGATGTACATTCTACTGTTCGTATCTACTTTGCATTTCATCACAATGTACAATGTGCCAAACCTTTACTTTTAGGGTACAGTACGGGAAGAAGTAGTCGAGGACACTGGAAATTGGTTACAACGTAACAAGTATCGATGCTCAAGCTTACTCATTCTGCTGTTGGTATTGATGGTTGGGTGGGCTGTACTTACGGAAGATAACACCGACGATGACACTGCCGCGGCTTCTTCGGCTGCAGGTTCGGGTGGGGGGACAGTTGATGATGTTACTCCAATAACATTGGTAGTAGATCGATCATGCGAGTACAGAAAGAGTGACACAGTATATGTGAGTGTGATTGATAATGGAGTTAACAATGGGTAAGTTTGTACTTGTACTATTCCCGAGTTGAGCATCAAAATCAGGTTCTCTCACCTTCATCAAATCTATGCAAACCACATCACTGTACAAATCGGTAGGATGTATGGAGGTAAGTCTTGTAAAACTTCCTTGGAAACCTTGCACCATATTGTTCACCATTCACGATTGAGGCGCCCACAAAAATACGTCGCTTATATTTTCACGCAGGTATATCCGATTTTGATGGAGACAATGCCGTAGTGGTTTCAACTGCTGAGTCTGGAATTGGAGCAGTCTGGGCTTTGAGCAAGAGCAGCGGATCCTGGGGTCAAACTGCCTTCCAAACCGACGAAGAGAACAGGTTTGGTTGGGATGTCGCAATGGGTGGTGATTACATCGTTGTAGGTGTTCCTGATGGGGGTAAAGGTTTCTTTCAGGACTCCGGGAGAGGAACCGCAGTTGTGTTGACGAAAGATAGTGGAGGATCATGGTACAAACAAGCGACTTTGTCGCCTAAAGTTGCAGACAGTGGTGCCGAGTTTGGAATATCAGTTGATATTTCTGGTGAGTTTGATGTCGCTGAGATTTATACTAATTTACCCAAGTTGCATGCATCGTATCAACCGGAGAAAGTTAAACATGTAGCGCCTTGTATCTATTTCTGCATATACAATTGTTCAGATTGTGGGTGTTTCATTGCTGTTAGGTAAGGTCTGAAGCTTTTGACTTTATTTGTCTTTCGTCGGTACGGGGTCGCCATTTGACCCATACTACTGTGGTTCTTTTTCGTCAGTGCTTGGAAAGACAGGGATGGTCGGGGTAGTGTGTACGTTTATTCTAGAACCAGTAGCGGCTGGACTGAGACCCAAAAGCTTTCTCCATATACCGCTAGTCAGACTCAATCTGATTTCTACTATGGCAATTATGGCCACACCGTCGCAATAAGTGATAGCATGCTGGCTGTCAAAGCTCCCTTCGACTACATCAACGGACGCAGAGGCGCCGTTTACGTATACACCACATCGAGTAAAGGCAGGTATGCCTACACGGATCGGTTTTCCACCCCAGAGGGACCACAGACTGAAACTTACCATTCGCCGCAAGTAGTTTTGTTGGATGACTTCGTACTTGTCGGAGCTCCTGAATATGACAAAGTATATGTGTTCAAGCAAAATAGCTCACAGGAGTTTCAAAAGACGACTGAACTCACCGCATCAGATGCCACATCCCGCAGTAATTTTGGGGTCAAGATTGGAGGACGTGGCACTGATATCTTGGTATCAGATCGAGGTGATGATAGCACATACCTATTTTCGTATGAAGGTGGGGTGTGGAAAGAAAAGGCGAAGTTTGACGGCTATCACGCTGCATTGTCAGGCAACTCTATTGTGGTCCACTCGCCCTTTGAATTCGAACTAACTGGACGTCGATATGGAGGCCAAGTTAGCTTCTATGATCTTGTATGTGATGGTGTATAAATCGTTATTTGACGGAGAGCTTTCTAATAGGCCTGGTTCCAAGTAGGTTCGTAAATGTTTATGTTTGTTTTGGCTTCATTTCTGTCTTAAGTGCGGGTGTCCAATACCTACCTACTCGCACACTTCCAACGGCCTATGCCTCATGCTCTACGCCCACGGCCGGTTCAGACATCAATCATACTAATACCAACTCTGAGCGCCGAAAACAAAAACAGCTACAGAGCGCCTTCAAGTGAAATGAGATAGCGTTGTGTAAAATGAGTTCAATAATGCGAGTTTAATATTGAGACATAGTAGGTATAGAGACAACAACACTTGTTGGATTTTTACTGATGGCTTCATTTACTTCTCTATAATAACCGACAGTGACACGTCCGAAAACGAAATGGGTTAGATTGAGTCAACTTATTGGATAGCCATATTAACTGACATGGTCCATCTTCAAGGTTCAGAGCAAAAACTTTCGGAATATCCACTGCTAGAACTAGAATCTGCGGACGATGCAGAATAAGAAGACTCTGCATTGGCATTGCTCGACCGCGCAAGTTGTGTGATTCTGACACCTTCATGTTCTATGTTCATGCTCATCTTTTTCTATAATGATTGTTTATCGCCACCATATCGTTCTACCGACCGATTGATTCCTTCGCCAAACGAATCAAAGCATTCTGAATAATTCTCACGAGCAGAAACAGAATCTATTGATGTAATGGATGCTTGATCAGGGGTTGGGGTCTCCCTTGAATTATCACGACGCTGATTTGTCATATCTTTCTCGTCAACAACCATATGACTGTCTTCATCAACATCAACAATCTTGTAACTTTGCAGGTCTTTGTCAGAAGATAGCTTTGTCGAGGCCAGAGATTCGATCGGTTGACCGTCGTCAATCTGTGGTTGGTTAGGATTTCTCTCCGTATCGCCATGTATTTGTTCATCGGCCATCTTTGTCGTATTTGGTGATTTCGTTTCGGGATGTGGTGATTTAGTTGACCCCACAAACGACATGTTCTTTTCGTGGCTTGATCTTGATGCTGGTGCTGTAACAGTTGACTTCTCTGTGCTCACGTATTCTGTTATGGCTGACAAATTGAGTACAATGCCTTTTCCAACAACGTCCATTGAGTACACGCCAGTGCTCCTTTCGACGTTTCCATCACCTTGTTGAAGATAATTAGTTCCAATCCCCACTTCTGAGAGCGGTCCATCCTCGAGACAAAAGAAAGGCAGTGTTTCTGGAGGGTCTTCTGTCGAACTGCAAGGAGGATCTTCAGGCATCACTGTCTGGACATCGCAATCTTGTTTTCCATTGGAAACGATGGGGTCGGTGCTCTCTTTCTTTCTCAGCTTCATATCCAAACTCACATTGTCGTTCGGGTGCATTTGATGATGCGATTGGGCAAGGATGTCATTATTTTTTGTTGCAAGTAATGTGGTCAAGCTTGGACAGGCTCGATCATTCTCGTCACATTGCTCAACTCTAGTTCCACCAGAAGGTGGTGATGACGAGTGACCTTTTCTTAGCCTCGCGGAAACTTTCTTTTCGTCTCTATTGTAGCTGGTTTTTCCGACTTCTCGAAAAGAAACTGATCGTAAAGCTGCGCCTGATTGTTTAAGTAACGACCTCAGGCCCGACACTTCGCTCTTTGACGCATCTAACTCATCTTGTAGTTTTGATGTCTTTGATTTAAGATTTGATTGTGCATTTGCGTATTGGTGTCGCAGATGCTCAATTTCATTGAGTAGAGTTCCTCGTTCTTGTTCTAATGATGCATACTTCTTCTCCTTCAACGCGAGAGCTTCCTTCTGTAGAAAAGCCTCATTGGTCTGCATTTGCGCATGTCGTTTTTGCTCTTCGAGCTCCCTTATAGATTCGTTATGTGCACGCGTCATAGTTTCGTGTTCATCCGTCCACTCGGTAAACCTCCTCTGTTGGATTTCTTTCACCCTTTCATTCAATAAATCTATCTCGCTTTGTATTGTTTTCTTCTCTAATAAAGCAGTTTCCAGTCTTTGTTCTAGCTCCCTTCTCTCACTCTGTACCAAGAGTTGCTGATGAGTCATGCTTTCAATAAGTTCTTCCTGCCGATGTTGGGCATGAGTCCGCTCTTCTTCAATTTGGAGACGTAGCGATTTAAGTGCTTCCTTGTGCTTCCGTTCAAGGCGTCGCGTAGCTTGAATCGCTTGTTTTTTTGCCGATAGCCGAAGCTTTTGATTCATTTCCTGCTTCATTCGTTGTTGGCATTCGTTTTCGATTTCAACGAGCCTTTGCTCGACTGACTTGTTTCTTCCGTGTTCTCTCTGTTTGCATGTAAGAATATCAGAAAAAATAGTAAGCACATTATAAAATACACACACACAATGAACGCGAGAAAAGCTTACTCCAATGTTATGATGATTGACACTGGCATTTTCTTTATTGTGTCGAGGTTCTGCATCATCGTATGAACACAGTACTAGTTTCTGGTCAGTTTGAACCTGAACTGATTTTGATACCTGCATAGTTGTGTTTTCACTGGAATGCAGTTTAGATACAGTTGCCCAATCGTGTTGCGCTACACCTTGCAGAAGTGAGAGCAGCTCGACCGAGATGTCTTCATTACCTTTAGCGAATTTATTCCAAATGGATTCCAATCCCAGCACCTTAATGGCTTCCAACGCAGACATTTTTGTAGAGCCCTCCATTTTACTTTCAGCAGCAAAGACAGACAGAGTACCGTCATATCCGTTCTTTTCAAGATAATTGCAAAACAGAGATAGGAGTGCCATCTCTTGGTGATTCATAATTCTGGTAGATGCTGGCGATCCGTTTTCGTTAAGGAGCGATTTTAGAATGCGTGATCTGATAGAAGCCGTGATATCGTCTAAAATTCCTTCGTGTTGTAGCTGCTGTTGAATGGCAGAACGGAAATCAGACTTATCAACATGGTTGTTCATTGCAGGCATTTTCACTAATTCCCAGCTATGAAGATGGTAGCTTAGATGGAAGCAAGCTTGATGAAAGGAAGTATGCTGCCTTCTTTCGCTGGCAACCTGACAATAAAGTGATAATAATATCAATTATCGTGAATGAAAATATAACTATATTCAAACTTTTGTCCATTTTCGTTTCCATTTATTTCAAACAATTTCAAATTTAGAATACTTGAGGCTAGGTGACATCACATTCGAAGTTGATCACGACAATGGAATCTTGATCATGACAATATCATGAGGAGGGGCTTCAATCAAAAATACCCGTCCCAGCAACAATCGCGATCTAGATCCTTCGAAACGAAGCACATTATTGAACGTCAAACATTTGTCGAATCCAATAGTAATTGCCGAGGACGTAGAAATGTCTTAGCTGGAATGTCATACCTATGTATGGTACCACCAGAACCCCATCCCCGTTTGGTCAATCTGGAGCTACCATCACAGCCTTGTGAGGCCTGAACAAACTCGTCGGGTTTGATAACTGCATTGAAGAATAATAGAATTTCTTTGGGAAATAACGGATTAGGCGCATATGAAACTGTCTTCATCGATGTGTGTCGTGGGTTATCCATCGGCGATATCAAACGAATGAATGATGCCGAATTCATTGAATATCGACCGGGTACCATACTACCAGAAGCCGCTTATTGGATTGGATAGTACCGACAAACTTGATGAGAAACGAGATCGAGAAGATTCTGAGGAGGCGCGGTCGATAAAGGTCGGTAATGATTCTTTGATTATCTTAAGCCAAAAGTAGAAGTGCTAATTGAGCGAGTATGGCGACGGAACAATGGTCGATTAGTTTGAAAGTGACACGACCAAAAGTCGATGAGAAGGCTGCGATCGAGATCTAGGAGACCACATAAGAGGCGTGGCTGATTCAGAATAGCGATGGATTTGATAACCTTGAGTCAGGTATAGAAGTGTTGAATTAGACAAGTATTAAGATGGAACAAGATATTTACAGACAATACTAACATGCAGTTGGCAACGACATTGGATCAGTGAAGTGCACTGAGGAGACGATAGACATGTCTGGGTTATGGAGCACGAAGAGAAGTAGGATTGCGCAGGCAAAAGTCAATAGCAAAGCTCTATTTCCCTGCATTGATTGGAAAAATTGGAAGTTTGTTCCTAGCCATTGGTGATCTACATACATGAAGTTGCTGAAAGGGGTAATAGTATTACAATCGATCATATTGTAGCAATGTGTAGTTCAATTTGAATTGCACTGGACCAAGGAAGGTTTTACTTTGGATGGCACACTATTGTTGGGATGTCCAAATTACATAGAGGTGCTCCTTTCTCTCAATAATCTATTCTATGAAAATCCAACATAGATTTTGCTCTAAAAGCAGTAATTCTCATCCTAACTGAAGCTCAATTTTTTGGCTTCAAGCAGCATTGAATTGGCCCATTGACTAGTAGTGCCACATAAATCTGTGTAGTAAGAGCCCCCACTATTGTAGCAGCAGCAGTTGTGGTCCTCTTGTACAGGTTGGCACACATTTCCAAAGTTCGTGCATGTCCCATTGGAAGGAGCAGGCGTTTTAACTGGAAGGTCATGCATACAGCACGATACCTCGGGATTGGGTGCACAGCACACATCGTTTATTGGAAAGAATAAAAAGAAACAAACATTAGAAGTAAGCTGACAATTTGACAACACTGATAAATACAAATATCTTACCGGTGTAGTAACAAATACTATATCTATCTGTCAAGGTTGGACCATAGATGCACATCAATGAACTATGGGTCACTCTGCAGCAAGTCATGGGCCCAACTGTACAGTAAGAGCCATCTACACATGGTTCACTGACACTGCAGACACTGCTACCACCTCGGCTGTTACATTGGCCTTGCCTGATGCTATTACTATGGCCATGGTCATTGTGTTTGCAATCATTTCCATGGATGCTCTCCCTGAAAAGTTTTACAGTGTTGATGCCTGTGTCAATGGATGAAGCAGATATGTACATGACCAGAGCCATCATGATTGGTGTAAGGAAATACCTGGTGTTCATTTTGTTTTTACCAAAAATAAATGTAGGAGTAGATTGAGGACACAGTAGCTGTAGCTTCTCTGCTACTTTCTACTCCCAAGTAACCCCCAACTTTTTGAATCTACCATCATGTTCACACAATTATTCACCACTTGTATTCAAATGCATATGATACATCATATTTATTTACACACCCTATGAACTAGGCAGTCAAAGAGATGCAATCTAGACTGGTTGGTTATGGTATTTTGAACAAAGTGAAGGTTGTGGATATTTTCGACTATCATTTATTATCATTAGATTGAGTTATCCAATAAAAAAAACAAGGGAGAGCACAGTTAGTATATGGGCACATTTGCATACGTGGTGGTGTGTACATTACTATTCTTCTATACCTGTTACGTTTAAATCTTATAACTTCAAACATTTGTGTTAGTTGAATTAATCTTTGGGTACTTAGGAGTAATACCTTATCATACATGCAGTGCATTTATACTATGGATCTTTTACATAGCTGATGTGGACAGTCTATGTAGATCTGTTATTCTTGTGATACAATAAGCAATACTATCATCAGTAAATAATATGATATCTGTATTGTGTGCTAGCCAATTGGATAACAGCATACTGCACATTATTATAGGCATAGATTAGAGACCTACAGAGTTGTAACACTGACCTTATTAGGCCGCCTATATCACTTGCCCTCCAGACTGATCATACTGTTCCCTAGTTAGAACTAGTCATACCCTGGAATTGCAGTAAATGTTTAAAACCTTTTTGTTTAGGTAAAATAAAATGTTCTTAAGAGATTAGCTGGGGAGGGTATAGATTTTTTAACATGGATTAGGTTCGTCCCTTTGTGACAATGGTCTCTTATGATAATAATAAAAGACTTCTTCCAAAATAGAGAGATTTCAAACTAATAATTTTCTAATGGCTAATTTATTATTGGTCGAATTTAGACATGCATTTTATGGTAACATTACTAACTTACTTTACAACTCCTTAAGGTTGATCATTATATGG
>JAZGVQ010000332.1:0-10184 GCA_037356215.1 Thalassiosira gravida | reverse complement strand
GGACGAGTTATTTCGTGGGATTAGTTTTCGTAAGCCGGAGGGGAATAGTAGGACCAAGTCGAAAACAGTAGCAGAAGAAATGCCAGAGGAGGATACGAGAAATGACCAGGATGCGAAGGAGAGTGTCAATATGGCGGACAATGCGGACGAACGGAGCACGATATCCGCTGCGTCGACGTCGGCGTCGTCGCGAAAGTCCAAACGATCGACAGACACTCACCGGAGACGAAGGATGAGAGTTTCGGTCGATACCGAGACCAGGGAAGGGACTTCTTCTTCTACCACTTCGACTTATACGCCGTTGAACTCGACATCATCAAACAATACTAGCTCATCCTCCAGTGGCCAGCTGGCCCCACTGCGACAAACACGACCTCAGTCGAGCGGGGACGGGAGTAGTCTGTTGAAGGAGGACAACGAGCTCGCCGACGCAATCGACACGTATCGTACTGTAATAGACTCGTACGGCGGACATCAACAACCGCGGTCTTCGTCCGAAAAGCACGAGAAAAAATACGCCGACTTCTTGCGAAAGTACGAACAACTCAAAAGCAGCAAGTCTTCCTTCTCTCGGGGAATAAGCCAAGGAGACTCGAAAAACACGAGCCCGTCTTCCCGACATCAAACCGCTCGAAGAAAAGAATGGACTCTCGCATTGGACATTTACGAGACGGCGTTGTCTGCGCAGAGGGAGGCCACGTCCCGAATGCCATTCCCACCTGGAACTCCGCGGAAGCGTACGGCGAGCGATTTCAATCAAGACTCTCACACGAGCGTTGCGTCCACGTTGATCGCCATGGGAGGATTATATTACAAGCTGAACGATGTAGAGAAGGAGCTTGAAAAGTACAGCGAGGCCCTCTCCGTGTACCAGGAGGCGCTTGGGCGTGATCATCCGCACGTCGCGGGTACCATGAAGAACATTGGCATGGTATTGGCCGAGCAAGGTCAGCTCGACGAGGCCATGGCCAAATTCCAAGAGGCGCGACGAATATACAAGGCGCTCAATGATGGACGACGGGACGGCCCGTGCTGTGACGTCGCCTCGGCCCTCTCCTGCATGGGCAACGTCCAAAATCGCCGCGGCGAGCTTGAGGACGCACTCCGACTGTACGGGGAGGCTCTCTCCATTTACAAATCCGTCTCGAAGCGCGCTCGCGAAATGGGAGGACGATCTCGCTTGGCACTGCAGGAAGTGGCGTCGACGCTCAAGATCATGGGCATGGTCCATACGAAGCGCGGCGAGCTCGACATGGCCATGGCGTGCTTTCAGGACGCGATCGACATACTGCGTCAGAACTTCAACGAGAAGGGAAGCGGGCTGGTTGTTACCAGCATCTTGTCGCGCATTGGGGGCATATTTTCCAAGATGGGCAAGTTGGACGAGGCCATGTCGCACTACCACGAGGCGTACGATCTGGCAACGAGGACGTTCGGCACCACGGACCATCCCGAGGTGGCGCAGGTATTGCATTACATCGGGGGCATACACCAACGCGAGGGGAATCTGGAGGAGGCCATGCGTTGTTATAAGAATTCCGCAAAGATATATCAGACGACGCTGGGCAGGAACGATCCCACGGTGGCCACGACGTTGGTGTGCATCGGGAGTCTGCACTACATCGAGAAGAATCTCGACGGGGCCATGAATTATTACAAGGAAGCGTTGCGTCTCAACCGTTCGGCATATGGAACTCGGCACCCTGACGTTATACCCACCATGAAGAGCATAGCGCTCATTCACGCGAAGAAAGAAAACTTTGACGACGCGATCGAGATATTCACAGAAGTGCTAAATATCAAGTGCATCGATGTGGGCCACGTGCATCCCGAGGTGGCATCAGCGCACAAAAGGATTGGGAACGTGCACTACCAGCGAGGAGACCTGGCAAACGCCGACGACGAGTATCGCAAGGCGCTGTCAATATACATACACTGTTTCGGACAGGAGCATCAGACAACCAAGTCGGCAGCAGTGATGGTGGAGAAGGTTGCGAAGGAGATGGCGCAGCAGCAGGTGGTTGCAGTAACGCCAGTACCACCTGTGTCTTCGTCACCGTCGAGTACTAGCTTCTTCAAACAAGGCCCGAAGGGCTATGAGAGCTTGTCGTAAGGAGTCGTTGATAAAAACAATAACCAAACAATTGATATAAATATATAGGTGATATAGCCATCTAGCACGGAGACATCAGCTCCTTTCACACTTTACGATGGCACCTACTTTATTTGTGCCACTTCAACTTTCGTGCGTCACCCAATACTCGTTACCTCTTCTTCTTCCAATTCTTGACCTCAAGAACCCCACAAACAAATGGGACCAGTTTCCTCTCTAGAACTCAAATGGCTTCGAAACTAGATGCCTGCAGATCGTCCTCACACTATGACAATGATACACAAAGAATATACTCAGGGTTAGTTTTGGAATCAGTATCTAACACAGATGCTGCCCCTCGCCCAAGTCCCTCGGCAAAAAGATGCTTATAGAGGGTGGTTTTAGGGATTTTAGTTCAATTCAGTCAAAGCCGTCGGACAAGGAGAGGGTTGCAACGATTCGATGCAGGCGAAAGAATGAGCCGTCTTCAAATGCCGAGCGGATCCTTTGCGGCCGCAATTTGAATGTTCAAAACTCAAAAAAATTCAGCACCCCTTGGCTTGTATCCGTAACTACTTCTACTTACCATACCATCCTAACCTACCTACCTACTCCTCTGTCCATCTTGTCTCCTCGCATCGGCCTCCCAATAACATATACCTTTGGAATGCAACTCGTCTCTACAAAACATGAGATATGCGCACAATAAGCTCAGGCTTGGTGTTGGAATCGGCATCCAATACAGATTCTGCCCCTCGCCCGAGTTCTTCGGTAAAAATATGCTTTTACCATCAATATCACAAGCATCTTCAACTGGACAAAGAGAAAGAGGCAAGCTGGGCACACCGAGCTTTACTACCACCAATATTGCTCCTCGTCTCAGCGTTATGTCTTTGTCTTGGGTCCAGATGAGAGATCCCAGGATGCCGGGTATGTGCCTGTACATCTCCAAACAAAGCATTCTTGACAACACATTTGTGGCTAAACTGTTCCACCTGTTTTCTGATGTATTAAAAAACTACACCACTTGACCATATGCCTATCATCATGATCATATGGACCATATATTTGCCAAGGTACATGGATATAGCTGCACCTGATCTATATTTCTTGAATCACAGTACCTCTTCCCCAATAGAAACAACTGCCGCTCTTAGCGTATATGACATCTCCGATTATGTGAGATGCTCCTCAATATTGCTGCCACTGGAATTTTTCTGTTGATCCATCATATCCCTACATTCTGAATACAACTGCAGCCCACTACCTATCCGACTGGACAAATAAGTCATCCTTTAAATACCACCGAGTTACTGCCTCTACTCCATTATACCTTTTCTGCCAATTGAAAGTGTTGGAGATACAAGCTGCATACTCAAGCCAAGNTCGTCAACAGGGGCCTACTCGACACGCCGATGGTCTCGCCTGGCTGATTCGTCGGTCGAGGGGGCGCTGCTATGGCCGAGGGCTACTACGGAGGTGGCGGTCATGGTTCCTCAAGTGGAATGTGCCCCGGCGAGGGATTTCGGTAGTGTAGCGGTACGTATAATGTCACGTATCGTACCACATAAAATAAGTAACGCACGATAAGTGACATTCTAACGGGGCACTTTAGCTTTAAACTCGTAGCAATGCATCAATACGGTAGTCCTACTTCCCGTTATCAACATGTTGTACCCGAGATTTATCCGTACATGGGCTTTTTGATGGATCCTCGGAATAGCACGTGGGCGTAAGAAGTAAACACCAATTTTCCTGTAGATTTTCCTTCAACTTCCGAACCAAACCAGTTGGCTACGACACTTCCTCACATTCTTCGGGAGCCTTTGTCGGCATCACATGTGTCTAATTTAGTTAAGTGTGTATATGCGTAGGTATTGGAATATTAGTCGGCTACGACACTTCCTCACATTCTTCGGTGGAACATCATGGAAGTTGTTATATCTTTCATTGGATCTTTCCCCAGTAAGTGCCGTAGAATCTTTGCTACGACAATGACGAGTTCGCTAGATACTAAGGATGCCATACGCATACTATCTCTCTAGAGAGATAGAGGTATCGTACCATTACCTACGATACGGTACTAGCCTCCATATTATTATTATGTCTCCATGATACGTGCTGCTTACGACTAGCGACTGCCGCACCCATCACCTGTCCCTCTTTCCCAAGCAGGCAGTCGAGCAGGAGGCGAAGTGGTCAAAGCTGCCGGACGGTCTAAGTCCTCGAAAAGAGAATGGCGAGCGCTTGCTTAGGTACCTCTCCACATAGCTACATCATGGATACCAGGCTGGAAAGATATTTGTCGAGGGAATTGATGGTCGATCGGGAGTCGAGACGTACGGACGGCCACCCAAAATACATGAGAACAAACTCGTCGCCAAAGAAAAGGCTACTCATACTTAGCTAGAGAGGAGATCTTTAAAACAAAAGATCGATCCAGCCAGCCACAAGTAGGTATCCTGCGGCAAAAGAAATCTCATAATTAATATTTGTTCTACATCACAGAATCATCGTCTGTAGGTTGATTCTACTTAGACAAATCTACATCTACATTCTGAAATCATGAAGAGATCAGCGTGTTTAGCGCTCTTCCTATCCAGCATCAGTCGCGATGGTGATGCCTTCCAAGCTGCCTCTCCCTTCGCTCGCCAATCTGCTGTACACAAAACCTCGCAGCTGAATGCAGAAGGAGACAAGAAACGCGTAGTCGTCATCGGCAACGGAATGGTAGGCCAACGCTTCATGGAAAACCTTATTGACCTCGACGTCGACAAGGACAAGTGCACAATTTCCACCTTCTGCGAGGAACCTCGCGCAGCGTACAATCGCGTCAAGCTCACTTCCTACTTTGAGACCCGCGATCCGTCCGCACTTACGATGACGAGCGAGTTTGACGAGGAAGGACGCACGCCGTGGTACGAGGAGAACAACGTCGAGTTGCTTTTGAATGATAAAGCTGTGAGCATTGATACTGAGGAGAAGGTGATTACAGGAGCAAGTGGGAAGAAGGTTGACTATGATGTGGCCGTTTTCGCTACAGGGAGTTATCCGTTCGTGCCGCCGATTCCCGGGAAGCAGCGTCCTGGCGTGTTTGTTTACAGGGTGAGTGAAATGATGTGTCATTAAGTAACTTTCTCTTCTGCTCCTCGTCGCACAGATGCATTAACTATTGTTGCACAAACATTTCATGCGCTGCAGACGATTGAAGATCTCGAAGCTATGCTCGCCTACGTGAAGGAGAACAACGTCCAGAGCGCCGCCGTCATCGGAGGAGGCCTATTGGGTCTCGAGGCTGCCAAGGCCGTTGCCGACATGAAGGTGGAGTCGCACATCATTGAATTCGCTCCCATCCTCATGTGTCGTCAGGTAAGTTACCTATATATTATATAAATACTGTTTGTGACACATCACATGTCATGGCATATA
This sequence comes from Thalassiosira gravida, assembly GCA_037356215.1. NCBI lineage: Eukaryota > Bacillariophyta > Thalassiosirophyceae > Thalassiosirales > Thalassiosiraceae > Thalassiosira > Thalassiosira gravida. Next base: position 4,663 of record JAZGVQ010000332.1, on the reverse strand, counting down.
GGGTACTCACTAGTTTGCTCTACATCATTGGCATGTTGACATATGATATGTTCATCTTAAACCATCCAGATCGACCAAGGAGGACATGATGCCCTCGTTGGCACAATCGAAGATATGGGCCTCGAAGTCCACTGCGGCGCCCGTACCGAATCATTTGTTGGTACTGACGGTTCCACTGACGCTGACAACATGTCCCCTGTCGCGGCCCTCCGCTTCAGCAACGAGGGTTGGGATGATCTCCCTGTTCAAATGGTAGTCGTCTCTGCGGGCATCAAGCCCCGCGATGAGCTCGCAAGAGATGCCGGTACGATCGACTTGGGCGAACGCGGAGGCATCGTGGTGAACGAGCAGATGGAGACAAACGCCGATGGAGTTTACGCCATTGGGGAGATTGCATTATACAACAATTTCATTTACGGATTGATCCTTCCAGGATATGATATGGCTGGTGTTTGCGCCAAGATTGTCGCAGAGAAAGAGCTTGGTATTGAGATGGACAACGACGAGGTACCCGCCTTTACTGGTGCCGATTTGTCGACCAAGCTCAAACTTTTGGGTTGTGATGTTGCATCTTTCGGTGAGAACCAACCTCCTGCGGACGACCCAGATGTATCCGACCTGGTATGGAATGATGCCATCGGAGGCATTTACCGCAAGCTCATCTTCAATAAGGCCGGAACAAAGCTCCGTGGAGGAATCCTCGTTGGCGATGCTGGTGATTACTCCAAACTTCACAAATTGGCCATGCAGGGAGGAGAGCTCCCGGAGAATCCCGCCATGTTGCTTGCTCCGCCTTCCGCTCGGGGAGAGGTCGAGGAGGAGGAACTTTCAACGGATCCCAACACGCAGGTGTGCTCGTGTAACGATGTCACACGCGGTGATATTTCGAATGTTATCCATGAGCTGGGTGTAGAAGGTGCAACATTGAAGGAGGTAAAGGCGTGCTCAAAGGCTGGAACTGGATGCGGCGGGTGTGAACCGGATGTGAAGACGATTCTGTCGCAGGAACTTGAGAAGATGGGAGGTTCCTTGTCGAACAATCTGTGCGAGCACTTTGAGTACTCGAGGCCTGAGTTGATGGCTTTGGTGCGGACGGCGTCTGACCCATCCACAGTGGATAGCTTTGAAAAGATTCTTGCCAAGCACGGCTCTGGAGTAAGTAGTCACAATACAACTCTCATGTTCCCAATTTGTGCAATGTCGCTTCATCAATTTGTGTAAATTCATGTGTATTAACTTATTCATTCTTCCGACTCTGCCTCTTCTCTGCTTCTCAGGAGGGCTGTGAAATTTGCAAGCCCGCGATTGGATCCATCCTTGCCTCCATCTACAATGAAGTTGTCATCGACGGTGGCCGTGATGCCCTTCAAGACACCAATGACCGTTCCCTCGCGAACATGCAGCGAGGAGGTTCATACTCTGTTGTCCCACGCGTCCCTGGAGGTGAAATCACCCCTCAACAGCTCATCGCTATGGGCCAGGTGGCGGAAAAGTACGGCCTCTACTCGAAAGTCACGGGAGCGCAGCGCATTGACCTCTTTGGAGCGGCCAAGTACCAGCTTCCCGACATTTGGGAAGAGCTCGGTGCTGTTGGCCTCGAGTCGGGACACGCCTACGGCAAGGCATTGCGTACTGTCAAGTCCTGTGTGGGTTCAACGTGGTGCAGATACGGTGTCCAGGATTCCGTCGGCTTCGCCATTCGCGTCGAGAACCGATACAAGGGTGTTCGTTCGCCACACAAGACGAAGAGCGCCGTGTCTGGCTGCGTTCGCGAGTGCGCCGAAGCCCAGGGCAAGGATTTTGGCATGATCGCAACCGAGAATGGGTACAACCTTTATGTTGGTGGAAACGGTGGTGTTAACCCCGTCCATGCCCAGCTCCTCGCAACTGACATCGATGAGGACACTGTGCTCAAATACCTCGACAGATATCTCATGTACTACATCCTCACGGCCGACAGATTGGAGCGCACAGCACCCTGGCAGCTGAAGCTCCCCGGGGGTAAGAATGGGGGAGGTCCCATCGAGCACCTGAAGGAGGTCATCATTGAGGATTCACTTGGTATTTGCGAGGAGTTGGACAGACGCATGCAGTTCCTCGTTGACTCCTACCATGACGAGTGGGCGGAGGTTGTCAAGGACCCCGCTCGCAGGGCCAAGTTCAAGCAATTTGTCAACACGGACGAGAATCAGCCGCGCGAGGACATGATCGAGTTCATTGAACAGCGCGGCCAGACTCGTCCCACTAACTGGCCGGAGGATGGAGCATCACAGACGAACTGGAAGCCAGATGATACCGACATCTTCTCCCGATCGGAGAAGTCGTGGGTGAGTGTGGGCAAAACTTCAGACTTCGCTCCCAACGTAGGCTCGACAATTTTGTATGGTGAGTCCCAGCTGGCAGTATTCAACAACGTACTGCACGGAGAATGGTACTGCACACAGAATATGTGCCCACACAAGCAGGCGTTTGTCCTCTCCCAGGGCATCCTCGGTGATGCCGATGGCGTTGCCAAGGTGGCGTGCCCACTGCATAAGAAACAATTTGGCTTGGCCGATGGGCAACAGCTTGATGGGGACTTATCACTCATCACGTTTCAGGTCAAGATTGAAGGCGATGAGGTCTTGGTCGAGCTCCCTTCAGAGGTGGAGGTGAATGCTATTTTGGGCACGAGCGGCCTGCGGGTTACATCGAGTTGCATGGATATCACAGGAACGGACCTTGAGAAGGACATTTTGAATGGAGTGAAGCAAGTGCCACAGGATGTCACTTCCGCAGCCACAAAGGGTGTCTGAAACAGTTTTGTACATACACAATACTAAGGGATGTAGTACAGGAGCTCTCACAGTCATCACTGATTAGAGTATGTTGTGGTTTTGTTGGAGGATTTCCTTGTCAGATATTTGATACACTGCATCCATAGTTGTAATTTTTCTCAGTAGTTACACAATTAATCGATACTATCTGCGTACCGCATAGATATTTTTCTTGCTTCTCTGGTGCGCACGTGCATCCTGACAGGTGTGATCAATCTAGCAAATCCTTGTTCTATGGGTTGACACCGTTGTATTGTATCGTATTCTCTGCGTTGTCTATTGGACAAGATTTCCCCAGATGGGAGCGGCAACATTCATGCTGTGTCATGTCGAACAACACCATTTATTGAATGCTGCGGACTCCTGTGGAAATGCTGGTGCGCAACAGTTAATCATCTCAATGCAGTTCGAACCAAAGATTCCCTTCGCAACAATATCGTAGTACCAGTCCAAGAACCAGAGTGTTACATTCTTGACCAATTTTTTGCCACAGTACTGTAGGAGTACATTTTAGTTGAGTGGGTTGTTCTCGAGTGTTTGTCCGGTTTGAGGCTCGTGGATTGTGTTACATCATGTCTTTATGTTGTTATGATTTGATATCCTTCTATTTGGAGGCCGGCATTGCATCAAATGCAATATACATTGGATCGTCAAATCGTCTATCACTGCTGCTTTTAGGGTCTGTCCCGTTGTGTATTGTTCTTCTGCTTCTCAAAATCAAATCAAAATTAGGTAGAAATCAAATTGAAATGTTGTGCCACTGATATGCTGATATCCCCACCTATCATTTAGCTCTTGGTCTTGTGTCTGCCGTTCAACAATCAATTCGATTGCAATGGTTCAATCGAATAGTCAGTCCAGTATGACAGGCATCACACAAATTGCTGTAGCTGTGCAGATGGATTGTCATCCCAGGTGATGTTACTTGCACTTTTTTCACAAATTACCCTAGGTAAACTTGACATTTGACAGTTGGGAAATCTGGTTGTTAGTTAAATCAGACTGCGGCCCCTGTAAGACTTTGGACACTAATATTCATCAAACTTTATCAGTGATGATTGTTACTACCATAGTACTCATATCCACATATCCTCATGTAGTATGTGACAATTACTTCAATCATTAGTTGGGTGAGTGTGTACTGGGGTACCATGGGGAAAGTCCCATGGTTGAAACAAAAGCAAAAGAGGATCATTCACAAAAAACATTGGTTAGGATAGCAATTCATTTATTGTGTGATCCTATTGTAATAAATTCAGTACCCACACAGTGGTGAAAGAAAACTAATTTGGCTCAGCACATAATCACTGGGTGAGAGTGTGTAATATGGATATCAACCGATCTGTGGAAGTCAATAGTAATCACCTCTCATAAACAACAAAGAAGCCAACAGGATTAAAAGATGATGAAACATTGTCTCAGGAGTTTTTGATTTCAAAATGAAACCTACTATAGCACAGGGGAAGTCTAATCAGAGTAATCTTGGTAACCTATTAAATACAAGGCTTTGCTTGAAACACAAGGTCAGATAAAACAGGTTTAAAATTGAATACATCAATCACCTTTGAGACATAGGACTTCACATTCAAGTGACAAATAAAAGAGATGGAATCATTTACAAAATGGGATAGCAAATACATTCAGTCAATCTTATAGGATCACACAAAAGTATGCAAGTAGTCAAATGCATAGCAAACAACAGAAACAATTCATATGATGAAAAGGGATGGGCTTGTCATAAGCAGGGCCCTTATGGTTAATGAACTTGCTGATAGGAGCCTTCCTCCACATTCAGACAATGGACAGATGCTGCTACCATTCAGCAGATCTACCTACCATACAGAACA
>JAZGVQ010000331.1:0-10207 GCA_037356215.1 Thalassiosira gravida | reverse complement strand
GAAACAATCGTGCGTGGGTCTTGCATGGACTTGACCATGCCTGATGTGTACAATTCCGCTCTAGAGGAGAACGATACATAATATTTGACTTCTGGTGGCAAATCTAAAAAATCTTGTGAATCCGGGATCAAGATGGGGGGCATTTATTGGATCTTTCGTAAACTTCGCAGACATTTTTACGACCATTTTGTCCAACTTACATAACGTAGGAACACTATATTCTTGTGGTTTCATAGGTTTAACCTGAGAAATCCCGTTTATACTCAGACTACTTTGCGTAAAAAGTTTTGAGCATAAACGCATGCCCCCTATCCTATCCTCATTCCCAATTATGTGAATCGAGGCATAGCATACTACGATAAGGAGCACGTCGCATGCCGAATGGTGAAGAAAAGAGCAAGTGGTATCAGCACATTAAGAGGCACATCCATGCCCATGCACCGGCCTGATCTACGCCACACTACGCCACCAGTACGCATAAGAGCATATCTAGGATATCACCATGAACGACGAACAAACGACGGTACCACCGCCGGCATCAGACCCGCCGGCGCCGCCACCTCCGCCGACAGAGACATCATCTGCAGACTTGCTCGGTATCGACCCGTCACCGCCACCACCATTAGAGAATGCATCGGCAGACTTACTCGGTATCGACCCGTCGTCGCCGCCGCCGCCGCCGTCAACAGAGAAGGCATCGGCAGACTTGCTGGGTATGAACGGCGACGAAGATCACCAGGCCCTCTCACCCAGCGGCGCCGCTGCCAAGGCGGTGATGGAAGAGGCCCTCGGTGCTAGTTCAGGCACATCGCCACCCTTGGACGCCGCCGCTGCCACTGCCGCCGCCGTCAATGATGATGACAACAACGACATCGATGACAACAGTATTGATACGGAAAGTGATGGAAGTAAAATTACGGAAGAATCCAAATCATCCAGCNAAGTCAGTGGAGAGACCACATGTCTAGATACAGGAATGTTGTACGCAATGAGCTGATTCACAATCAAAGCGGATGGGTGCGGGTCAAATACACAAGTCTCTTCCTCTTGCAATAACAATTTTTCACTTGTTTGTCCTCCCTTAAACATAATATTGACAGAGCGTAAATACAAATACTCACCCGCCAACTCAAAAATGATTAGATTCAGTCGACCACGTCCAACAGATGGAGCAGCAGATTGAGAGTCCTACATTTTCCTGCCCACTGTATACACAGATGCCAACTACACGCGTGATATTCGTATTCCAAATAATACAACATCAGCCAACAATGGCATTGATGACAACAGTGTTGATACAAAATGTGATGGAAGTAAAATTACGGAAGAATCCAAATCATCCAGCGATGACTCTGGATCCGAATCCGAATCTGACGACGACGACGACGACGACGACGATTCCAACAGCGACAGCGAAGACAGTTCAAGCAGCGAAGATCCCTCAATCGTCGAAAAGATGGACATGAGAAAACCTCCCCCCGAAACTCTCGGAGCCATCCAAAGCGTAAGAAGCACCGATAGCGAGGATCCGGAATTGGGAGTGCTGACCAAGGATCAGGTCAACGCGACGTCATCCTCCCTCGTTTCGCCGAATAGCAACAAGCCGCACCAGCCACCACCCTCACAGGCAGGAAAGAGGATGGCTGTGCCATCCAGCTCCCGCCTCTACGTGGACGAAAACAACGCTGGGAACTTGGACCCACACGCCACCAAGACCGGCAATGAGTTCTACTCCGCCTACGGGGATGTCGCCCGTCGCATGAGCGGAGAAGGGATCGTATTATCGGACGACGATTTGCCCCTCCCCACGAATCGCGTTCCCGCTCCCCGTCGCTACAGCAAAAATCCCGAGATCGGACGAGATCGCGCCACGGTTCGACAAATGGTGGCCCAACGCGTGAAGGGTAAGAACCTGTACAGTCGCTCCCGTCGTGCGAAGAAAGGAGGGAAGAATAGTTCGAGGGGGGATCCACGATTGGAGGCACGATTGGAGGGACAGTCTCTGTCGGGGATTAACAGCGGCAGGATGAACAGCAATCGTCGTCGCTCTTCTCGTGCGCTTCAGCGAGGGAGGTCGCGGGAGGAGGAGGAGCTGCCTTGGTACTCCAATCCCAGGAAGCGTAGGATTTGTTACGCGGTGTTGGCCGCGGCGATCGGCGTCGCGGGCATCGTTATGATCGCTTATGGTGCGTCGAAGGAGAGGGAGTACAATCGCGCGCAGAAGGACGATGATTATTACTACAATGACGATTTCGGGGTTACAGATGATGATATTGCGGCCCTGGATGATGAAGAACTTATAGGGGACATTTCCGGCTCGTCGCCCATTCACGCCAACCCGTCGTTAACGCCCGGATCCGATTCTCGACCCAAGGAATCAACATTGCCCCCGGCTCCGACTCCCCCTCCCACGCTGCCGTTCTCGCCTCTCACTTCGAGCCCCACCCCGCCTAAGGTCGTGGCGGAAGACGACGAACTGCTAGTGTTCCTCAAACAATCCTACGCCTCCTCGCTGGAACCGTTCGGCGACGATCTGGCCGAACGGTACATCGACAAATTGGATTCCGAAATCATGGCCGACAAACCCCCGGCGGAGCAATCCCTCCAGTGGAAAGCCTACCGATACCTGCTCGAGGAACGTACCGACGTGGTCAACGACGGCGGACGCAAACTCGTCGTCACCCTGGCGATGGACAGGGAGCGCATCTTGCAGGTGTACGCGCTGAACGTGTTTTACAACACGTTCGGGTGGGAGTATCATACTGTGGGGGACTCGGAGTGCGAATGGCCCGGGGTGTCGTGCAAGGGACTCGGTGTGCATTCCAAATTGGACAAGGTGGAGGAGGACGATTTGAGAGTGGTGGCGCTCGAAGTGTCGGGGCGGAATGGACCGACGCCGTACGCTGGGCCGGTGTTGGAAGGGGAGTTGCCGATTGAGTTGATGTTTTTGACAGATTTGGAAACTTTGGACTTGAGTCACAATCAGATTGGAGGAAAGCTGGAAAAGGCGTTGTTTCACTGGAAGAATATGAAGGTAATGAAGTTGAATGACAATCGATTGGTGAGTATGTTGCAGTGTTTTGCTTATGGATTTGTTTGTCTGGATTGATGTCGGGAGGGGAGCCTTCCCGGTCGGGAGACGCTTCTGGTATATCTTGGCTGATATTTGTTTCTAAAATACACTGGACTTTCATGTGCTCGAAATAACGACAAATGGAGTTATCAGTCGGCCGGATTCGTTGAACTATCATGTCATGGCTCTATTTTGTATCTATGTTTTGACAATTTTCATATAAATGCTGACACACCGTGTGTCCTCCCATCGTGTGCGTTTCTTCAACCCCAATTAGGAAGGAGATATTCCACCCGCACTCGGATATTTGCCCAACCTCCAAAAGCTGACATTGCACCACAACGAGTTCCTGGGAGAGGTACCCGTCGAAATTTGCGAAATGCGTGAATTCACGCTCCACTTCCTCTGGGTCGACTGCTCTCCCATGCCGAACACCAACCTTCCCAAAGTGTCTTGCGACGAGGACTGCTGCACCATCTGCTTCGAGGGATACGACGACGATGGCGGACCGGAAACCGGTGGCGCCAGTCCGCCCGGACCCGGGGGGCAGGACACGAAGCACGAGGTGGTGAACGATGCACTGGCGGATTTGAAGACGAAATTGTCGGATGCCTCTTCCGATAAGGGGGCGGCTCTCATGGACACTTCCTCCCCCCAATTCCGCGCCTACGCGTGGCTCGTCGAGGATGCCAAATCCGTTAAGGACGGACCCGATGATAAGTACGCCGACCAGCAGTTGTTCCAGAGGTACGCATTGGCGACGCTATACTTCGCGACGAACGGGGCACAGTGGTCCGAATCTGAGGATTGGATCACCCCGGCGGACGAATGCGATTGGTTCGGCATTTCGGGGTGTGAGGAAGCCGAGGACGCTGGGTACACGGATCACCTTATAACCGCCATCAACCTCAAGGAGAATCGATTGGAGGGGACCATTCCTCCCGAAATATTCGAATTCGTCCCTAGCATCATCACGTTCAACCTGGCCACCAACCAGGTGTCAGGTCCGATACCGAAGGAGATTGGGATGTTGCAAGATATCGACATTCTGGAGCTGGCTGAGAATCAACTGACGTCGATTCCGGCAGAGATGGGACAGCTAAATTCGATCGATCACGTCTTCCTCCAGGCGAATAATTTCGGGGGGCAGGAGATGCCGGCTCAAGTGTGTCAGCTGCGTACGGAGGGATCTTTGACGCTGCTCTGGGCGGATTGCAGGGGAGATCAGGCGTCGTTACTGTGCGATCCGGCATGTTGTACTACCTGTTTCTCGGGGAGCACCTCCTCTCTTTCGGCATCTCCAGGCAGTGGCGATAAGGAGCCTGGAGGGATCACGCATGCTGACAGCGATGAGGAGGTGTTGAACAGGTTGAAAAAGTCGGCACCAGGTGAGCTTTGTGATTTGCTTAATGTGCGTTATTTATTTTTCGTTAGTATTCAGCTCACAAAAATAAATGTTACATCCGTCGAATATCTATCCCAAAATAGATAACGGAGAGTCATTGAATAATGCACTGTCTCCACAGTTCAAGGCATACACGTGGCTTGTTGGGACAGACCCGACGAATGATGCAAAGTTGTCAGATGTTCTTCTTCTCCAACGATATGCCATGGCAACGCTTTATTTTGGGTGAGACTCACATTTGCTCTTCCACTATGTCCACGGGGTTCTTTTTGTAGAAAGGGAACTCACCTCTTTTTCCATCGCATAAACCCCTGCTTCGCCCTCTTTCGTCCGCAGCCTCGCTGGCCATGGATGGGCCGAAAAAGATGGCTGGTTATCCGAGAAGAGCGCCTGTGAATGGGAGTTGGTGGAAAAGTGCAACAGTGTAGGTATGGTTACTGAGTTGTTGTTGTACAGTAACAACTTGGTTGGGCGAATCCCGGCAGAGATCACTCACATCCGGATGCTTGGTAAGTGTCCTCCTGAGGGATCAGTTGCTCTGCGTGCGTTTCTTGTCGCAAATAACGAAAATCCTCCTAAAATGTTTGTTCCTCCCAAAAACTTTTACAGAACTACTTGATATGACGGACAATGAGCTGTATGGTAAGTGGATTGTATGAATAGTGGGAGAGCACTACACGATCTCAGGCATTGACAACCACATGCCTGCCTTATGTTCGTTCCCCAGGTACCATCCCCACTGAATTTGGTTGGTTTGAAGATTTAGAGATACTAAGACTTGGTGGCAACTTGCTGACGGGAAACATTCCATCTGAACTAGGGAATCTGTCGACCTTGCATGAGCTCTATCTCCATGTCAACGAGTGAGTAAATATTTTACGTATGTTCCTCTCCATTTTTTCGCGCTCATTCCCACTGATGCCTATTCCCCCGCCTTTGCAGATTCACTGCCACGAGCGTCCCCAATGAAATATGTGAACTACGAACCGATACTGGCAACGGTCTCAGTACATTTTGGACCGATTGCATTACGAATGATTTTGGATCTGCGATGGTAGTTTGTGGCGAAGACTGCTGTGACGAATGTTTCGGTGATGATTCCGACTTTAAATTTTATCAAGGATACGAAGACACAGGCATGCCATCATCTTCCCCAGCAGCCCCACCAGGAACGGTAGTCCCCGGACGTAACTTCCCTCCTACTGCCTCCCCTGTCACAATGAGCGCACCTACCCTGCCCGAAAATCCGGAATTGAAAGATGATCTATTGAAGCATATGAAAGAATCTCCCTTATTTAGCGACCGTCTTTCTGACAAAAATTCACATGCGTATGAAGCATTTCTATGGTTGGGGAGTACTCCAAACTTCGACGAGTTGGATGAATTCCACAGGCTTCAACGATATGGGCTGGCAACATTTTACTTCAGCACTAACCCTGACGCTGATTACCCGTGGAAAATATCAGAAAGTTGGAATTCAGGCGAACACGAATGTAATTGGTTTGGTGTATCTTGCGAAGACGACAACACTGTCACAGAGATCTCTCTCCCGGGCAATAGATTAAGTGGCACCATACCACCAGAAATTGAGTTGGTTGGACTTGGCAACATGCTTACTACACTCAATCTCTCTGGGAACAATATTGGGGGCAAACTGGCGGTACAACTTGGTGCTCTTAAGCATCTTGAGGTCCTCGGTAAGTGTCCTTCTATTTCTCAATTGGCGTGTATTTCCAGTTACTGCCATCGAATGACTAAGATTGTTCTTCATTATTATTTGTGCGTTCCTCATAGATTTGAAAGCTAACGATTTCACGGGCCAGATTCCACCAGAAATCGGAGAATTGTTCAAACTTACGTCACTTGAACTTCAGGCTAACGAGCTCACTGGTGTTATGCCCCCTGAAATTTGCGAACTGAGGGAAGGTGTGCTGGACGAGCTCATTACTGATTGCGATGAAGAAGATCCGTTTAGTATGGTAACGTGTGAAATTGATTCATGTTGCTCGGAGTGTTACTAGACGGAAATATTGTACATGGAAGTCCATAAAAGATATCATAAGGACTGAAGCAAAACCAGGAAAACAGACTTAAGCATTTCATAGGTTCCTAGTTTGATGCTGTACCATGCCTGACCATACCAATTTGTTACCTCTAGGCTTCCTTCACTCATGTAGGCATTAGCTTTCTCTCATCATTTTCTTGAAGAAGTTTAATGAGGCACTTTCCTTGTGGTTTGTCCAAAACATGTATCCCGCGCTACTGGAAGATCTTTGCTCACTACCTCCTCCGTAGTTGCAAGTTAGCTCCAACATTCAGTCATTGATCTTTACACTCTAGAGTAGATCATATCGTATGATGGTACTGATCGTGTGATCTTGCTACATCAAGGTACGATATATCACGGCGACAGTACTAACTTTGAGTCTGATGTGGGCGAATGGACGCGCTCCTGGTTGCATGCAGTCTACAGAAGCAAGACCATCGTCAATATTCTAGCATTGCTTGGTGCGTGTATGGTAGGTACCTAGTGTATGCATGCATAACATGCTGCGCGAGGTCTTGGATAGGTTTGGGAACACTAGATTACATGAGGCATTAAGATTCCGAATCAAGATACATCATACGTAGGAAATAATACAAGTAGTGGCGGGAGATCAGATTTTACCCTTGCGCACCTAACCTACCCCGCGACTCTCGCCTCAACGGTACACAATACCCCCCAGCGAAAGCCCGAAGAGTGTCCAAGTGTCCAAAGCGCGTAGCCCAAGCATCGCCCAAAGCCCAACTACTCATATCTAGCTACAATCATTCCGCAGTTTCTTTTAGAGAAAGAACCACATCATCATCACTAGAGCACACACCCTGAATTCTATAATATCTCTTCTCCAAGTTCGCCTCTCGATTCCATTCCGTCAACATCATTCACGGCTGCAGATACATCGCGGCCTTTCCATCACCTCAATTCTCTCTCCCACAGCATTATGAAATCTTTGCCTCCAACTCCCAAACTCTCCCTCGCTCTCCTCCTCACATCCACCATCACCATCATCGCAACCATCCCCACCACACACGCCAAAAACACACAAATCGAATACAATGACCAAAGAACTGAATACTGCTACCACGAATCCTTCAACCTCGGAACCTGCCTCGGCAAAGCACAACAATCCTCACACGACTCCTCCAATGCACATATCATACAATGCATGGAATGCTCAGGTCGTTTCCAAGGAGACGAAACATGCAACGAATTAAAAGCATTAAACAACGTCGGAATAAGTCACAATGCATCCGATAGATTTTCGATCGATTGGCAAGAATCATTCTGCGAAACGTATGATAGATGCGTGGAGAGGCACTGTCCTAAGGAATGTTGGAAGGAACAGGATGCTTGGTTGGAATGTTCGATATTGGAATTGAATTGTGATTGGAGATGTCCTGGATCGACTTGGCGGGGGAATCGTATTAGGGCATCATCGTCATCATCATCGTCGGTTGTTGTTGGATTGCGTTGTTCGAGAGGGGGGTGGTATTGTTATTTTAGTCGGGGGATGATGTTGGTTGGAGGAGGCGCTTTTGTTGGATGGGCTTTGTAGATAGTTGCGGACTGCAAAAAGCAAGGCATGTGCTGCATTATTGAGGAATGCTTTGGAATGCTTAGAGTGATGGTTATCATTATATCAACATATTGAGAAGTCTATGGATTTGTCTGAAATGGCTGCCCTTTCAGTGGTACGACTGTTTTGCATGAACTGTAACCGATATTCTGTTGATACGAGACTCGAATTTGACACATGCCATATTGTAATACACGATGAAGCTGGATTTCCCAGAAGATGGCGGTAAGGAAACAATGTCAAAAACAAAAAGGTGCACATATTAGGAAGTAGGTAAACCCAAAACAAACATTTAGGATCACACAAAAATCAACACGAACTGTGAATCACATCTTTCTTCTGGTTCATCATTTCTCACTTCCCACATCTCCTTTACTATTTGAGATATCATACACTAAGGGGAAGTAAAATTATAATGACACACAAGAATGAGGAAGTGTTGCATATTACGTATACCAACCCTGGGATACAAGTGGCACTATTGATAGTGTAAAAATTATCCTCATTCTTCATGATATTACGCCACGAACTTCACATAGAGATGATCGCGGTTACTTTGCTAGCGAGGCAAATATTTCTATCAAGCAATTCCATCTGATATTAGCAAGATTTCCGTTCAACTTTTAGGTGAGGTATGACTACCTATGGAGTGGTCGGGATTCCCCGACATCGGTGTTGATGGTAACGCACAACAACAAACCTAAAACAGTGAACTAGTTTGATCATGCTGATTACAGTGTCATAACTGGATTACAAATTGCTGGACACAATACCACTCATGTCTAGAACACAAAACGACCAAAAAATATCCTCCACTCTCAACATTGTTCTGTTGCAATTCAGTCCTGTGGCTGATTACAAGCACATGAAATATTAAACAATCAGGATCACTCACGTATGGTCGCACTTACAATGAGAGAACAACCAAGTTGTCTTTGGAAATCAAGACTCAAAACTTTAACCTTTCCAGAGTTTTCTTAATGTTTATTTCCATTTTAATCAATGTTTTGTTTGTTAGCGTTCTGTGTCCAACAGTTTCTGTTCACGTTGTAGCACTTTAAGCATGCCCATAGGGTTCACACTCAAAACACCACTCGTGAGATAGTTTATGTTCTTGGGCCTTTGTTGAAGAGTGTTGAGAAAAACTTGTGGAAGTACACGAATCACACTCGTTCCATTTGTGTGAGTCTTTCACACTTTCCACTCATTTTGTGTCCAACACTCTTAAAATGATGCACACAAGAACACAAACCATCTCACTAGTGGTGCTTCTTTGAGAGTCTAAATAGGTTGTGTGTGTGTTTAGTGACCAAATATGTGACCAGAAAACTCTGCACAATATTGTATGGGAAACTTGAAAAATAAGGTAAACTCCAAAAAAACTGGGTTCATCGTATCACATCCCCTTGTTGAGGCATGATTAAGAGCACATGGGAATGATGTATATTGAACAAGGCGTATCCAAAGATATATGATGTTACATATCTATAGATTACACAACTATCTATCCTACGTTTGTACTTACCTATGGTAACATATATTGTGATTACACATTTGTCATGAATAGCTTGTGATTACACAGCTTGTGAGATGTTTGTGTATGCTCTGTGCATGCTGTGTGATTACACAGCTTGCAAGGTGCTCATGCATGCTCTATGCTTGCTCTGTGATTGCATATTTTTCAAATACTACTAATTTAGATACATTGTGATCTTAAGTTTGAAATATATGATTGACAAGAGAAATCATGCAGAATCTAATTTGATGCCGACATGTTGACGTGGAGCAAACTGCAATCCTGCTATGATGCCCCTCATTTTTGGCAAGAAATTCCCCCCATTCCACCAACCCATTGTCAAGTGTGTGGTGCAAACCTGAGCATCCAAATGGAGGCTCACACCCAGCACACCCTTTTCTGACCTGCCAGGGGTTTATGGAGGTTCAAAAACTTGTCACAACTATAATACTAATACCTACCTACCTAGAAGTATCTACCCCACATGATTATCAAACATTGATTTTGTTACATTATTTAAAAATATATATATGTGGTTTGACCGGTAAACCTAACTACTTGAATAAACCCCACTAAAAAATCTAAATGACTTG